>PVJI01003547.1:0-122153 GCA_004026765.1 Micronycteris hirsuta
GGCAGGGCTGTTGCACATGCGCAGTGCTGGTTGGCTGATGCAACTTCCCTTGAAGGTTGCATGACTTGCTACAGGGTTGTTGCACATGCGCAGTGCTATGGTTTTGCTGATGCCGGGATCCCAACAGAAATAGATTTCCAGAAAGTCCAGGAAGCTCAGAGAGTCCCAAAGAAGTTGGACCCAAGCAAGAACACACTGAGACACATCATAATTAAGTTACCGAAGATTAAAGATAAGGAACGAATCTTAGAAGCAGCAAGAGGAAAGGAGAGAGTTACCTAGAAAGGAGTTTCCATAAGGCTATCAGCTGATTTCTCAAAAGAAAGCAAGAAAAGGCTGGAAAGAAGTATTCCAAGTCGTGAAAGGCAAGGACCTACATCCAAGATTACTCTATCCACAAAGCTATCACTTAGAATGGAAGGGCAGATAAAGTGCTTTCCAGATAAGGTCAAGTTAAAGGAGTTCATCATCACCAAGCACTTATTATATGAAATGTTAAAGGGACTTATCTAAGAAAAAGAACATCAAAACTTTGAACAGTAAAATGACAACAAACCCACAACCATCAACTACTGAACCTAAAAAAACAAAAACAAACTAAGCAAACAACTAGAACAGGGACAAAATCACAGAAATAGAGATCACATGGAGGGTTATCAGTTGGGAGGGGATGGGGAGAGAGTGGGAGAAAAGGTACAGGGAATAAGAAGCAAAAATACTAAGTACAAAATAGACAAGGTTAAGAACGGTATAGGAAATGTAGAACCCATTGAACTTACATGTACGACCCATGGACATGAACTAAGGGTGGGGGAATGCAGGTGGGAAGGTAGGTGCAAGGTGGAGGGGAAAAGGGGACAAATGGGACAACTGTAATAGCATAATCAAGAACATATTTTAAAAAATAAAAATCTCAGAGATAAAGATTTTATATCTATAAAACAAGGAATATAAGAAATGTGAGTCATCAAATTTATATTTTTAAATTATAATTTTCTGGAGTCCCGGGTAGTTCCTCTTAAAGGCTAAATGAAAAATAATTCTTAAAGTTTTGATTAATTTTTTTTTTTTCGAGAGAGAGAAGAAGGGAGAGAGGGACATTGGGAACCCACAACCTTGGCATATCAGGATGGTGCTCTAATCAACTCAGCAACCCAGTCATGGCAATTAATTAATTTTAAGCAGCAGACTACAACATCAAGATATTAACTGCACATTTTTCTTCACCAATAATCTCATCTGTCAACACAAGGAAGAAAATCAGAATGTCTTTATATATATATATATATATCTTTCTCCGGGAGATGACTGAGTTAAAAATGTGAAATCATTTTTTCAAGTTTTACTATTTTGATATTCAAACAAGGTTTTTTACCCAAACATATTTTATATGATCAAATTCTAGAATATCAATTTGTATGTTCCAAATTGAAATACAGTCTAGCCTTTCTGTGATGATAGCACTCTCACAAACATGGTGAATGTTTGTAAAACGCACTGAACTTTCTGTAAGAAGTGTGGCAAGCATCAAACCCACAAAGTAACACAGTATAAGAAGGGCAAGGATTCTCTGTATCCACAGGGACAGTGGCATTATGACAGGAAACAGAATGGCTATGGTGGGCAGACTAAGCCAATTTTCTGAAAAAAGGCTAAAACTACAAAGATTGTGTGAAGGCTTGAATGTGTTGAGCCTAACTGCAGATCTAAGAGGATGCTGGTTATTAAGAGACACAGCATTTTGAACTGGGAGGAGATAAGAAGAGAAAGGGCCAAGTGATCCAGTTCTAAGCTTCATAATATGTGACAGTAAAATCTTCAGGATAAAAAAGAAATATAATCTAAACAGCTGTATAGGTAGATGTTAGTGAGAGATCTAGATTAAACAACCAGGATGAGCCCTGGCTGGTGTGGCTCAGTGAATTGAATGCCGGTCTGCAAACCAAAGGGTCACCAGTTTGATTCCCAGTCAGGGCACATGCCTGGGTTATGGATCGGGTCCCCAGTTGGTGGTGCACAAAAGGCAACCACACACTGATGTTTCTCTCCTTCTCTTTCTCCCTTCCCTCTAAAAATAAATAAAATCTTTAAACAACCAGGATGAGGCAACCAAGATGAGGCAGGTCCTATGGATGAGGCAGATCTTATGGATGCGGCAGGTCTTATGGACATTTGTGTTGCCTCTGTGGATGAAAAAGTGGGCAGATCATGGTGGGTAGTCATTTCTCAGGCCTATACCTTCCCTAGTAAAAGGTTTATCTCAGGACATAGTGCCCAGGTATATCCCTTGCCCTTAAGGAACTTAGATTCTAGCTGATAGAATCAGGTAGTTTCAATGTAGCAAGGTGTTAAGTGCAATGATAGAATTTCTGGAGAACTATAAGGACAACCACCACTTAGCTCAGCCTTCTGGGTGGGTGTGAAGGGCGTGTATAGCAGAGGTGAGACTATCCAGCTTCAAAGGATAGAGAATGGGGTGGAGAAGGGATTTCAGAAAGAAAGTATGGTAATATAAACTGGACGGGTGTGGTACAAAGCAGTATGGTGTTACTTCAACTTTAAGTGAAGTAAGAATGATAGGAGGAAATGGGCTGGGAGAAGTAAGTCTCAGGCTAAGAAACATAAACTTTATCCTCTATGATGGAACCAGTGAATAATGGTTCTATGGTTAGACCCAGGCGACTGATAGATGTTTTACATCAAACACTAATAAGGAACATACATTTGAGAGGAACAAGGGGTCTAGTAAGGAGGCTATTGAAGCAGTCTGGATATGAAGATGAAGACACAAGTTGTAGCTGTACTAGTGAAAGGGGAGAGGTAAGGATGGGTTTGAAGAAAAGACATAGTGAATAGAATTTGGAGGCTGAATATAGAGGTAAGAAAGAGGAAAGATAATCCCCAGGCTTCTAGTTTGGTTGCCTGGATATCAGAGTATACTGTAAGAGATTACAGATACAGGGGAAGGGTAGGAGAAGAACTGAGTTTGGCTTGGGGCATGTTGCCTTTGATGTGGTTGAGGGATATACAGTTATTCTGCATGCAGATGGATATGAGTTTGAAATTCATTCAAGAGGTCAAGACCTTGAAAGAGAAATCTGGGGATCATCAACATATAAGTTAAAACAAAGGAGCAAAAATGAGAGCTGCCCACAGATGTTAAGTAAAATAAGAAATGAAGCAAGAAACTACATCTTCTGAGACAGATGGTAAGGGGATGAGGATAGTTGTAGAAATAGTTGATGTGGTAGGGGAGAGCAGGAAATTAAGAATATTCTAACTCAATGGCTTTCATTTTATGGAGTTGAGGCTGCTGAGAAAGTGGTACATAAAGTGATGAAGGGTTTGAACAGAAACTGAAGGGAATGAGAAGGCGGGCAGGCCAAGAAATTCAAAGACCTCAAAGTATTGGGAACTTAAGGTTGGGGCCAATGAAATTGTGTTGATGCGTATAGCGTTTAGTAAGGGAATAGAGAAAGCAGATTTCAGCATTGATAAGAATTGGTCTATTTTAAAAATATTTATGAAATGGATTAATATCTCTTTCTTATATTGTCACACAGGAAGAAGCAAAGCTTAGGTATGAAGGCCAGAGATTGTTAAAGGATTAGAGTTTTCAATGCTGACTGCACATGAGAATTATCTGGGGAGCTTTTAAAAAACTGCTGATGCCAGGATCACAATCCCAGAGTCTGAATGTGCCCTCGTCATGAAAATATAAAAAACTAAATTCCCCAGATGATTTTAATGTGCATCTAGGAAGAACTACTGAGCTAGGGGGAATGAAGAATTGACAATAAAAATTCTTGTTAGATATGCACTGACCAGCGTGGCTCAGTTGGTTGGGCTGTTGTTGTCCTGCAAAGTGGAAGGTCGCCGGTTCCACCCCTGGTCAGGGCACATGCCTGGGTCATGGGTTTGGTCCCTGGTCGGGGCATGTATGAGAAGCAACTGATTGATGTTTCTCTCTCACATTGATTCTCCCTCCCTTCCCCTCGCTCTAAAAATAAATTAAAAAATAAAATCTAAATATTTTTTGTCAGATATGAAATGACCTAGATGCTATACGTTAAACACATACTTGACAAGGGTACAGTATGAGTAGCAGATGCCTTAGAAAATAATTTCTACCCAGATATTTTTTATTCTTTTTCTTTTTTCTTTACTCAGATTTTTTAAAGCTATCAGTTTGATTTCAACCATACTCAGAAGTGATTAATTCTATTTGAACATCTAAGAATAAAAGAGAATACAGTAACCAGAACCTACTTTATCTCCAGGATTTAAAAAAATTGATTTTAGAGGGAGAAAGGTTGATCTGTTGTTCCATTCCTGTATGCATTCATTGGTTGGTTCCTGTATGTGCCCTGACTGGGAACTGAACCTGCGCCTTTGGTGTATTAGGACATCACTCTAACCAAATGAGCGACCTGGCCAGGGCTTCTCCCAGATTTTCTTGTGCCAGAGGTGATAAGGCTCTCATATAGCACACACAAATTAGTGAAAGATTTGGCAAAATAAGCCTGAAAAAATGTACACCTACTAATTCAAATTCTGGGAAACTAGCTTTAAAATATCTTTAATACAGAAAGTTTTAGTGTGTATTAAAAGCCATGATTTTATAACAGCTGTTTTTTAGAAATTTCAAAGCATTTTATTTTGATATGATCATTATATTGTTAGTTTACTCAAAAAACAACAACACACATTTCATCACCTGGCTCTATTTCCAAACTGTAACAGCTGTTAAATTAATTATCTATAGACTTCTTAAAATCCTGTAATTATAAGAAAATGGGAAAGCCTATGTTTGGGGAATTCCTACTCAATATTGGAGAGAATAAAAAATCTTTTTGACTGTAGAAGTGTTTTTGGTTAAATTATATGAAGATCTTCAGAAACATGTATAAAGGACACATGGACAAAACCAAAGGCAGGTAAGATCAAGGGTGGGAAGTGGGGGTGGCTGGGGTGGAGGGGAGTGGTGGAGGGAAAATGGAGACAACTGTACTTGAACAACAATTTTAAAAAATGTGGAAAAAAAAAACCTTAAGCCTGTACTAGTCAACATGACCTGGCCATAAAACAAATGTTTCCATTCCTAATGTGTATTAAACATTGTCCCTTAAGATAAAGTGCCAAAAGTGATCGGCCCACCCAGTGAGTTGTAGTTTAGTCCCACCCCTTTCTAATGTAACATCTTGAACAAAAAAAGGACTGTTTCTGTGGATTATATCCAACCTATTTGGATTATGGCCCAGGGCCAGATTTAAAAATGACTTTTCTACCCTCTTCCATGTAGTTTAAAATAACATTAAATCATAAAATAATTGCAAGTCCAACAAAACTCTGATTTCCTCCCCAACTATCTGGGAGCTTTTTTTCTGGGGTGGTTGGGGCCACAGATCTATAAAATATTTTTTATTTTTGGGAGTCTACTTTGCTTTATTATGTTCTAAACAAGCTTTTCTCAGTTGAGGTTCCTCATATGAACCATAGAACAACTGTGTTCTCGTTTCTCCCAAGAATAGTATATAATTAAGGACAAGACACCACTAGAACTATTGTATATGTGTAGAGGTTTGGAGTATTAGGGCTTTTTTCATGAATGTTTGGAGTTTTAGGGCTTCTTTCATGGATTTAGTACGCCTGTTAGCAATCTAACTCTACTGAGATCCAATCTTCTTCCTTCCTATCCCTCACAGGGGCCTTGGCCCTGTGGGAGAAGGGCAAGTGTACTAACACCTAAGAACAGTCAACACTGTCTGAAGCAGTATCTTATGAGGTTAAGAGCACAAGTCCATTCATTAGCCTGAGTGGGTTCAAGTGCAGTTCTACCACTCACTAGCTCTGTGACCCTAGACAGATACACTTTCCTTTTCTTATAAAAGGAGAATAATAGTACTTATTGGATATTGTTGTATTAATTGAGTATTGAAGTAATGCATTTTCTTTAGTGTTTTGAACAGTGCTTGACACATCCTAGCACCCAATTAATATAGTTGTTATTGTCTAAGTCACATGGAAAAAAAATCTTTGGACCACATTGTACCCTGGACCAGAGTTGTATGTGTGCAGAAGAGTATCTTACTAATATTCACTATTTTATTACAATATCTTAGTACCTTTTCCTTTTGTATTTTCTCTATATTTTCTAAGGTTTTCAAAACATGCAAACATTACATTTCTTATTTATTGATTTTAGAGAGGAAAGGAGAGAGATCTATTTGTTGCTCCACTTATGCACTCACTGATTGATTCTTGTATGTGTTCTGATCAGGAATCAAACCTGCAACTTTGGTGTATTAGGACAATGCTTTAACCAGGTGAACTACCCAGCCAGGGCCCATTACATTTTTAATGAAAGGAAAAATCTTAAACTGTCAACTGGTGAATTGTATTTTTCCTAACTAATGCAGATCCACAGTCAAGGAGAAAAGAAAAGTCTTGGTGAGTTGTGTAATTCCATCCTCTTCGGGAACTGCTAATCCATAACAGATATAAAGAAACCTAATGTGCTCTAGCCGGTATGTTCAGTTGGTTGGGCATCATCCCACAAACTGAAAGGTCGAGGGTTCAGTTCCTGGCCAGGGCACATGCCTGGGTTGTTGGGTTTGGGCCGCAGGTGGAGCGTGTGCAAGAGGCAACCAATGGATGTTTCTCTCCCTTTCTTTCTCCCTCCCTCCCTCTCTCTCTGGAATCATAAAAGAAAAGAAACCTAATGTACTTTATATTGCTTGAATATGAGTAAAAGAGAGAACAAAGCCTGGGTCTATAAGTAAGAAATAATAGTCATACAGGGAAAAAGCACAAAAGAGATTTTTCTAGGAAGTGCATGAAAAGGAAAAGAAAAGAGGGTCTTGGGCTCAGCCTTTCATTAAACCATTTTCCAAGGGAAGGCTGACGTATACATTAGAAAACACAATGTGAGGAAGATGAAGTTTTTAATGATGAAAGGAAATAGGCACTTTGAAAATACACTGCTGAAGAATGTGTATGTGGTACTGTAATAATGATGGCTACTTACAAGGCCCCATGAAAGAACATTTTCTAACATTTCAGTAATACATCCAGTTGTGCTTCACATGCAAAACTGATTTATCTTAAGAATACATGGAAATCACATACTTAATTGTACTTCTCTCTGCAATTAGCTACTTTAACGTTCAGAGATAAAATCTGTATCTCAGTAACATACAGAAATGTATGGCAATATTTTTTGTATTAATTTTACTTCTGCCTTCATGTTCATTCTTACTTATTTTATGGTGCTAAATGTAGTTTTATATAATGCCTTAATAATTTAATAAATTACCTTTATTTAATAGGGTGTCATGTGAATAAACGGTTCAGATATAAATAAAATAAATTGCTTTGAAAAAATGCAATAAAGATGCAAAGAAGGATCATTTTAAGATATGAAATTTAGGTTAAGATATAAAATCAACTCAGAAATCCAGTCAAAAGCCAAATAAAGCTGTATTTTTATACTGTACAAAAGAAAATGTACATTCTTAATGTAACTAGATACAACTAGGGAAAATTACACATCTCTCAAGAAACACAATATTTAACATCTTAGATATGTTTCTGCATTGCAGACTGATATTGAATTTTATACATCTTTATTTACAATACCTTAAAATATTTTTTCAGCTCTGGAAGATATTTACAGGTCAACAGTGACTACATTTCACATTTCAACAATCGACAGTATTAACCAGTTCAGTAAGACAGTTAAGATAATGGCTTACATGCACCAATAAATATGATCTTAAATGTGCGGTTTTTTTCCCTTCAGCTCTGAAAAATATGAAGGTTTTCACTAGCCCTAGGTTGAAAGGACATCAGTCAAAAGAGATCATATTTTCTTCATGCCTATCATATTTAAATTTTCACCAGCACTATTCTCTGAATACTTGGGAAGTTATACCAAATAGGCTGATGCTGGTTTAAAAAAAGAGAGAGAGCTGATCTATACATTCCATATCCTTTTATGAAGCAAATATATGAAAGTGGGTTATCTCCTTTTCACTTGTCCATTTTGACAGAGATCAGACTACATAATGCTCAAATAGTAAAATTTCAGAACTGTAGCATAGGCGAGCCAATTATTATGGGGAAAAATCACTGCACCATAAATACTGTTTTAGTTAACCACTTAAATAATGTAAAGCCAGCAAACTTTTAGAACAAGAAAAAAAAAGATTCACTGTAAAGTAGTTGATGTACTTATTACAAATATTTTAAACAAAAGGAGCATTCAGCATTATCTCCCAATTCAGTTTGGATGATAAACCCCACAAACCTACATTAGTAATTGTTAGAAAGCCAATCTTCTCTTTCTAAGATAGCTGATTGATACATTCATTATTTTTTAACTACCATGTGATATGGAAAAAATAATACATAGAACCTGTTTGGAACATCAGTTAATATATAATTACACTTCATATTTTCCAAAGAAATCATTATCTAACAGTTTAAGTAAATCTTTTAGTTCTTATTGGTCTATACATTAAAAAAGAATATTTCAGTTTTTCACAATCCAATCATGTTTTTCTGCAAAGGAAAAATACACCCGGAGTGATCATGTACATACATTATGTAAACATATCATTCTAGCCCATATCATACTTACTAGAAATAATTGCCACTGCCCATCTGAAAAGGGGCATCTCCATAATTTCCCCCTCAATTTTACTTCTAAAAAGTCACAATATCATACAATATACTAATTTTAGGAACTTGCCCACTTTTTTCTTCAATACTGATGAACAGAATCCTTAATCTTAGTTAAGAAGACATGAAAATGTGCCACAGGAATAATATTTTGACTTAACCTTTAACTGGTACTTTTGCTGGAAGTGTAAATGTTGACATTTTACTAACATGATAAGAACCTCAAATGGAATCTTGTAGGTACTATATATCCATGTTCCAGATCAAAGAATATTTTAATATCTATTTCCCTTAGGGCTAGAAAGCCATCCTTCATGTTAAGTCATCTCATTCCTTAACAGTTAGATACTTTAAAATTATATTTGGTTGAAACATTTTCTTTGGTAAATTTTGAAATCAATGAAGATGTAAAGAATTTCCTCTGATACAATTAACACTAAGCTGTTGACACAAATATAGCAAACCAGACTGATATCAATTCTGTAGTTGGGGATAGACTGTCCAATTAAGTTAATTTCTCTTTGAAAATTAAAAAAAAATCTGTATTTTACCTACTTCCAGATATATAATTATTTTAAAAAGACTCATTTATACTTTAAGTCATACCTAATTATAAGTTTTTGGGGTAAAGTCTATATTAAACATTATAATATAATAGCAGACATTTGAATGTGTTTTAGTTTGTAAACATTTTCTCAAAATCCAGAAGCAAAACACAGAACCTGCATTTCTGCATTATGCTGCCAGGTATTTCACTCACATCATTCCTAGCTTCCTGCTAACTTTTATCCTGAATTGTCTGTCTTGCATACATTTCTCCTGTGACCAATGGCTAAGACTACAAAAATACTGAAGGGATCGAAGTTACCAAAATTTTGTGGTTTTATGGTCAAATTTAGAAGAAATGTGCCTACGTGGGCAGGAGATGTTTAGGTGATGACGACTCCCCCGATTCTCATGGCTTGGGACAACCATACAAATTTCTGGCACTGTCAAAAATCTAGTACAGTGTAAGTACACATTGGATGAGTCTATAAATAGTATTTTCTATGTATGTTCAGTGCCAGTATGATATACCCATTAGGTACATAACATAGGTAATACCTAAAATTTATACCTTTCATTAATCAACATAAACACCTTGGCAACAGAAAATCGTACTAATCTAGTAACACATTATGATTTTATTTGCATGGTTAACAATTTTACACTGCATTCCATCTTCTTATAATCTGGCAAATATGCTAATATTTAGAATTTCAGTTATCAATAATATCTAGTTGTTTTTCAAACAACTTGTTTCTAAAAAGTACTTTAGAAAAAATTAAAGTATTACAAATAAGGGTCTCAACTGACAATAATCATTCAACTTGAAAGATAAAAAATATCATGTCAGACTGTTTAACATAGCCATAGTATAGAAAAGTAGCTCTAAAATTCTTATAGATTTTCCAACCACTGGCATGACCTATTAAACATTTTTAAATGAAAGACGAACATGAAATACTGATTTAAAAAAAACATAGAACAAAATTTACTTTGTAATCCAACATCAGAAATGGAGGGATTCTCCTTGCCAGTGTTTGTATAAATAGTGTGCTACCCGAGACACATACTAATTTTTTTATTTACAAATGAACATGCAGAGCATTAAATGAGACCACTGATTGTCAAACAACTAAAGTACTCAAAAACGGACCCATAACAAACCTCACAAAGGGAGGTGGAGAAACACCCTACTTCATTAAAATATTCACAAATATAGTGCAAACGAACCGATCTGAAAAGTTATTTTCAGTATTCCAGTGTCTAATAATAAATAATTATAATTAATTTAAAGCTACTGAGTGGAATTTAAAATATAGGTTGAAAATAGTGAGCTTATATAGCTGAAACTACCACATTTAATATATTTTATATGGTATTACACTCTGAATAACATGATGGTCACCATTCCATTGCACATCATGAACTCTGCACTACAAACCTTTTTAACCACGTAAGGAAATGTGGCTTTTATCTATCTGCTCTAAGCACAATCTTTTGACATTAGAAATTAATGGAATCACGTTTCATCCTATTTTGCAATACTCCATTGTGCAATACAATTAACTTGGTATCTAGGTGACTATGAAAGCCGGCTGATTCAAAAATTACTTTAAAATAGCTAGAAACACTGATCGAAGCCATTTCATTGGGTTTATTTTTGCACTTAAATAAATCCCCAGCAATATAATCAACTATAAAATGGCAGCATACACTGTTATGTGGCAGAAAATAGTAAGGCATAAATTAGAATAAGAAAAATGTATCTATCCTTATATCTATGGTATAGATACCTACATTCTAACACTTCCTCATCTATGTTTAGTACTCTACATTTTTCTGGATTTAATACTTTCCTTAATGTGCTATATTCACCAACTACTAGTCCAATATTCACCAACTACTAGTCCAAAACTGTACAGAAACTGCAGAAGGAGGAGTGTTACATAACACATTTACCATAGTATGAGTAAAGGGAGGCAGTAGGGTGCTAATATGCATTTGACAGGAGACAGGAGTTTTATTCTGGCTCTGCTTCTTAGTTATGTGACCTTGTATATGTCACAATCTTTTTGAGCCTCAGTTTCCTGAGGATGGATATGGGGGTGGGAGGAGTGGGTGTTAAGAGACTATGGAGATTATCTCTAGGGTCTCGGCTAGCACAAAAATTCTGACTCTATAATAGACAAGCACAGAAGAGTAATTAGGAGAATAGGGGTCAGGATTTCAAATTACAACCAACCCTCCAGCTTCTAAAGTATTTTTTATTTAAAAATCTTACTTCTAAGTTAGCTTTTCACTTTAGATTTTAGTCTGCTTTTTAGTAACATGATTTCAAATTAATGTCATTGAGAAGAGTTCCCAAAACCTTCAGATATTTTTTGATCCAACCTGGTACAGATGGCATCAAACTATTTTATTATAGAAAACAAGTATTTTCTCCCTAAATAGCTTTTCCATAGAAGAAAAAACTTTTTTTTAAAAAAGAAAGATAGGACATATAAAACAAAAGGATGTTAAGTGATAAAATATAAATATTGCTGGCATATATTTTTAACAAGTATTACATATCTGAGAACTATTTTTTATTAAATCCAATAAATAATGCAAATGAATATCAAAACTCTTACAAAATTTGACTTATTGTTCGTTTAAACCAGCTCATTCCATTTAAACAGTATCTTGTGCAGGAACTCTGTTGTAAAATCCTGAATGTAAAGTTTGAACTAAATCAAATGTTTCTTCAATGGGACCAAATCATCTCTCTTAAGAGAATGAAACACAAATGTTAAAGGCCATGCAACATTAATGGGTTATGTATACATAGAAAATATATACATATACACACAGATAAGTGAAATCTTCTAAGTTGAAAGTTTTCAAAACTAACTTTGCAGGTATAAGATTTCTAACAAACCAAAGGGAGATCTTATAATATTTATTACAGTTTTTGCTATAATTTGATATTATTTGTGGGGTTTTTTTGTGCTTTAATTAAAACTTACTAGATACAAGCAATTCTTTAGCCTCCTAAATCAACTGGGCATTTCTGCCATAAAAGTGACAGACCTACGGCCATGGCTAAGATCTCACTCCCTGGTACGTAAAATGCTCTTTTCCTTTCATACCTAAACTTTGCTTTCCTTACTATGTTACAGATCTTTACACTTTACAGATCTTTATTTTGGCTACTTTTAAATTCATTTATCTGACATCTCTTAGTTAAATTAGAAGGGATACCTAAAATATGTCTTTGTGATATATACATATACACACACCACACACACACACACACACACACACAAATCAATAAAGCTCTCTCAACTTTTAGCTTTATGCTCGACTTTGGCAATTTCGTAGACACTAGTTCAGGTTCTAGTTTTCCATTTTAATACAAGCTGAAAAAATGTTAAAGACCACCAAATTCAAACAAGCATTTCAGTGTCCTTATAAAGATTCTAAATCCCTTAAAAAACAAGCAAAACAAACAAAAAAACCTCTTACAATTGAAAAAAGGGAGGGAGATTTATAGGTATGGAAAAAAATGAAGCATTTTAAAATTTTATTTATCAAAATCTATTGTAATTTTAATTGGTAGAGATGAAATTTTAAACTTTGTTAATTAGGAGAATACTTGCTTTCTATAAATTCAGTATATTTTTCTTTCACAATAATAAAATAAAAATGTCTAAATGTACAAAGCACTAATAATTCTGATGTATGTTGTTGAAGGATAACGCATAGCAGTTCAAGTCACAATATACTGATTTTTAAAAACCAATATATTCTTTTCTATTTCAATCAAGTATTAGAACCTGAGGCCCAGAAAAGGTCATAATGAAATCTTAACCAACCAAATCAGATTATTTTAAACTAATAATGCATTTTTGTAGCACAGTTACCAAATGCTACTTTACATACATTCAACATTTACCTTACTGGCATGATTTCAAAGTTTTATAAAAATGAGAAACTTTTTCAGATATATGATTAGAAGGTACACAAATTGCATTACATTAAACACAAAGGCAGTGTGGTCCTTGTAGGAGAAATCAAGTCAGTACCCCCTGGTAGAAATGTTCTATAAAAATGTATCACATTGAAGCATCAGTGTTTTCAGCCAATTATCTGTCCCTGATGTATTTCCTTGGAGTATATAATATGTCAGGACTTCAGGTTTCTTAATCCAAAATATCTGACTGAACTTAGGTACATCTAGAAAGCAGCTGAAAGGGTTTCTCCAATAGTCTGACATCACAGAAAGTAGGTTGAGAAATCCCTCTCTTTACCTGAAGACGTACTTATTCTACTTCAGTCATCATCAGCTCACAAAGGAAAAGAAAGAAAACCAATCAAATCTTCCCCTCACATACACAATCCCACACAAGCTAAACAAAAACCACCCCTCCCTCCACAAATCCCCAGCACCAAAGTGTCAGTCATTCCTGGAAAATAGAATATGCCCCTTGGATTCTCTGATTTGTTAGTTGTTCAAACTTCAAGGACAGAAATGACCTTATGTCCTTGTAGGGAAGAGGGAAGACAAGTTAATGACTATAGAGCCATTGAGAAAGTGCATTATCAATTACACAATCAACTTAGAGCCCTGCCCTCCAATGGAGGTGGACACAACTTGATTTAAATGCCTCAGTAACTAAACTTTTGTGTCCTCAAGATAAAGGAGATGGGAGAAAAAGAGCCACTCTCATTTTAATGAAAAAGTGCAGCAGTCTATCACCTTTCCCCATGCTTCTCAAGAAAATGATTGCACAGACACAGAGAAGTCCAAAGTCATAGCAGAATCTCTGAGGCACTCCTGGTTAAGAGAGAAAAAAATATGACCCAGTAATCATAGTTTATAGATTATGAGAACAAACCCGTTTTTTTCTTTTTTTAAGAAAGCTAAAGAATCATTTCATAGGGATCATATACACCATTTCCTCTAACATATCCTCAGTCTCACAGTGTTGAAATGGGACCGATCAGCCTACAATGGATTGCACATCACCCAAGGAGAAAGAAAGGCATGAAAAATGCAGACATTTTATACTGCTTCACAAACACATTTACAAGGAATAGGTGAAGAGAAGATAGAGGAAGGAGGGGAAAGAAAACCTTATTGCTGTTTCCATACAAAATACAGTATGAACATACCTAAACTAAAGCAAATCTGACTACAATGACCAATATTTTCACAATGTGGGATGAAGTTTCTTCTTGCACAATGAAATGTTCAGTTTAAAAGGTAAGCAGAACGGGAAGAGAGGATGTCAAAACTACACCTGGGATATTAGCTGCATATTGAAACTTGGGGATCGAGACTGCTTGGTTAAGGGAGCCCCTGGGCTGAGGAGCTCTTTACCTTCTCCAGCTTGACCTAGCCGGTCTTCCTGTAGACTGATAGTTGAGTATCGATTAGCATTGTTAGCTGCTAAATTAGTAACTCCCTCAGTGCCAACCCCAATGCTGGTACTTGCTTGACTGACATTTACATAGTCAAATGATTTACTTGAGGAAGCACTGGCTGTCCGGATTAAACTTAAACTATTGGTTTTTGGCACCACCTGGCCAGCAGGCAGGCTCAGGTGTTTCTTCATCGGCGTCAGCTCAATTGAATCTACACTAAGATCAGTAGGTTGCTGTACATACTGTCTGCGGACTACTGAATCTCGAGGGCTCTCATTGGGTTTGATGGCAGAGGCTGTTTCTTTATCCTTGACTGAACGCCCAGCTGCTACTTTCTTTAAGCTTCCCCTCTGAGAAGAGGAGGATGGTTTGGTCCCAATTGGCTGACTGCTAAGGGAAGCCCCTGATGAAAATCCTTCATCTGCATCATTCAGGTTTACGGGCTCCTCTCCTCCATTTACACCTTCAGCACCTAAAAAACAAATCAGAAAGACTCAGCAATACCTAAATTAAATAAGCAGTAGCTGTGAATAACAACTCAACTGACTATCTCTTGGGTAATGTTTGCTATAGGTTGGCAATGGCTTTGCTAGCAACACTTTCCCTAAATAATTTAAGACAAGAAACCTTAATCTACACAGAATTCTAAAGTTATTTGTTCTGTTTATTTAGCTTTAATTAGTCCAGCTTTTATAAAACTATCCACAAATGAACTTAACATACTATCAGTACTTAGGAATACAAAACAATTTTAGGTAAAATACAACATTTTGTCATCATAAATCTTTATAATATACCCATGTCAATTTGAAGTGACCATATCTATTTTAAAAAACAAGAATTTTTCCTCTTATCTTCCTTAACCCACAATAAAATAGACATCCTTCTAATTTCAGTCACCCAGAATAATGCCAAAAACATTTATCCCTAACATGCCAAATCCTTTTTAACTACAATAAAAATTTATATTTCTTCAACAGCTAACTGCTTCTAAATGGCTTTAAAACCTTTAACATGGAACTGGTAAATTTTCTAATCCCAAAACAAAAAATCTTTACATTATTTCAAGTTACTTCCTAATTGTATTTTGCCTAATGGACATGTCTACTCACTGGTTCCCATATTTTCTTGATCAATTAATGTGAAGAAAATACTTGGTTATCAGCGGGCAAGCTAGAGAACCAGCAGGAATATTTAAGAAGGATTTTTACTTGCTATATTATGTATTTCTGTAATATTTAAAATTTTTAGTTTGAGATATATAATTTTCATAATCACAAAATACTATAATGCCCAATTATGTTTCATACAGAAACTGTACTTAACAAAAGAGTCCTTTTCTTAAGATTTTCTAAGAAGGGGAGAAGCACATATAATACATTCAGCTTGGGGTTTCCAGAAAGCTGAATTCTCTCACTGAAAGTATGAACACAGTACATTTGCTTCTTTCAAAAACTGATAGCAGTTTGCTACAACATTAAGTATGTTAACCAGACTGTGAGAAGTTTAAGCTGAATCTACATACAGATAACAACATTATAGTTAAAACGTTAGGAAAGAAATCTAAACAAATATTACCTTGAGAGAGGGGTACCTAATTAAACTATACATGAATATTTAAACACAATTTTTATTTAACATAGTACCTGAAAAAATAAAAATATTTTCTTAATTGTATTTTCTCATAGGGATTACTTATTTCCTTCCTTCAAAAGAAAAATGAAATAAGCTATCCTTAAAGCAAAAGGCACGTTGTTATTTTTATCCAGCAGTTTAATAATCTTTAATCATCATGCAAAGCCATATGAAAATGCGGCATACACCACTTCTCTCAACCCCTTGTTCAAAACAATACTATATAATGTATCTCAAATAAAAACTTTAAATTATATTCATATGATATCATCTTAGCAACTTACTTACAATTAATATAAAAACTCTCAAATGCCCAAGAAAGGACAGTTACTGGTTCAGAATTGATATCAATAATATAAAACCAGGAATGAATAGAAATGTATTACTGGGTATACATAAACTTAGGAAAGGAGACTGAGAGACTTAGTGCTAGCTTCTGAATTTTGCCACATGCAGATCTGATGCACAAGCAACATGGCCATAAAAGAGACGATGATAACATAAAAGCCACCATGCAAGAGAAGCTACAGGTATTTTATATACCAAAAATGCTGTTTCGGTATAGTAGAACACTGAATATACTTTAATCACAGGCGTCCTCAGTTTAATAATTTTAAATCCAGCTTTAAAAGTCACAAATAAAATGTTATTTGACAATCAAGATAAAGGCAGTGATGGGCTCATAGTCCCTTCAATTTCAACATACAATAAATACACTTTTAATTGTAAAACTATTTAAAACCACATACTAAAAAACATGTTTTCTTTTTTCAAAGGTCAATTATCAATGTTTATCCAAACGCTCCAACAAACTTCAGAATTACCAAAACTTTACATAGGTTTTAGTGATTTTCTTCCTTCTGTTTAAAGAAAAACTTTAAAAAACAAAAGGTAATTGTGCCTCACAACTTTTTTCCTTTCTAATTTTCTCCTTGAGTGGTAACAATACTATCGATGGGACAAAGAAGAGACAACCAAAAAGGATTTTTAATGAACTTTGCCATTCATGTCTACCTCTCCTTATAAATTTAGCTTCTATTAATACTAATTTAAAACTACAATTAATCTAGATTAAAAATCAAAATAATTTTTGAGAAATTTCAAACACAATGAAGGAACTCATTCCTGTTTCCTTGTGGCTATACTCCACCCTCATAAACTGAAATTTTCTACCAGTGATAGGATATATTTAAATAGAATATTTTAATAGTTAAAAGGAACTATCATTTTGGTTCCTTTTTCAAAGTGTATGACTTTTGATGAACTATAAGAAATGTCTCAACCTTATCCCACACTTTCCAGAATATCATCAAGTGTTAATTAATTTAGCATAGCTACATTGAGCACAAATACGCCAACAATCTAATAATGGTAGGACATACACATTAAGTGGCTCATTTAGTCATCCAGAATGTTGAGAAACACCTAAACCTATACAGGGTCCGGCAGAAGTAAAGCCCGCTTGAATGTGGTTGGCAGGGCAATAATATGGGTGCAATCATTTATAGTTTTAATTTAAACATTTCACCTAAAATGTCATACGGTGTGCTTGAGTGTGATATTGTTATGTTATAGAATTACATGCTTGTGATTTTGTAAAAGAAAAGGGGTGTTATTTGTGCTGGACCCTGTATAATTTTATTAACCAATGTCACCCCAATAAATTCAATTTAAAAAAAAGGAAAAAAAGAATGTTAAGAAAGAGGATGTTGTTCAATTTACATCCACTCTGGGTTCAACATATTCATATAGTTACTTTTATGCCTTTATACAAGATATAACTGACTCCCAGAGATAACAGAGAGATACAGAAAAAACAAAAAGGGAAGGCTGCACTTTTCCCAGGATCTCTGTAAAACAGCACCATCTCTTTGGGTCCCTAGATCATGCACATGCAACACCAGTAAAGGACGTAAGGTCAACATGGGGGAATGGGCAAGGGAACAGAGGGTTGATTTACAATAGATTCTTACTGAGCATGCTCAAAATTTTAATGCACCAAAGAGCAAGAAACTTCATTAAGATGGAAGTAACTGTGCTTCATGTGTGTTTGGTCTTTAAGTAAAAATCTGTACCCTATTTTAAAACTACTTGCTATATTTCATAAATTAGTGTAAACATTCCACAATAGCAATACATTAAATAATGAAAAAATGCTTAAGCTACAGTTCCCTCTTTTTTTTTTAAGTATTTTTTTTAAAGATTTTATTTATTTATTTTTAGACAGAGGGGAAGGGAAGGAGAAAGAGAGGAAGAGAAACAGCAATGTATGTTTGCCTCTCACATGGCCCTCACTGGGAACCTGGCCCGCAACCCAGACATGTACCCCGACTGGGAATTGAACTGGGACCGTTTGGTTCTAAGCCCACGCTCAATCCACTGAGCTACACCAGCCAGGGCTACAATTCCCTCTTTTACAAAGCCAATTCCTATGGCATCACATGTAAAGCAGCAAATAAATACGTTCCTGTAAGGGAGAACTGTTCTTTTACAGATAGTGGTGGTGGTGGTGGTGGTGGCGGTGGCGGTGGTGGTGGTGGTGGTGGGAGGGGATGGGGCACTGGAGAGTTTGGAAGGGGAGGGATGACTCTCATTTTGAGATTGTTACATTGTAGAAATACCTGACTTCTAAATAATACATTTCAATTCTGTTTGGGAGCTATATAAGATAATCATTATTTATAGTAAATGTTAAATGTAGTGTGCACCAGGCTAGTACATTTATAGAGGAAAGATGTAAGAAGTTCACTAGTTAGACCCAGGCAATTTGACCTGCAGATTATAAAAAGCCAATCAACACTGGTTTACTCTCTAAAGAGGTAAGAAATTCTTGTTAATTGACAGCCTTGGGATTAGAGATAAACTGCCGGCTCCACTTTAGTCCAATTTCTCAAAGATAATGTATTAATGTGTTAAAATTCTCTTTACATATTTTTAAAAATTAAGTTACTATATGGATTAAATCAACTCATATTGATAAGGCTCATGTTCATTGGGTGCATTTTTCCTTTCCTAATGTTAGAATAAACATGCTCAGTAATGAGAAAATTCCAAGCATTTGCAGACCTTTCGGAGACAGGCCTCTGCCTTGTTAGTAGCCATGCCAAGCTATTTTTTGATTACACAGGGATGCAGACTCCAGGCCAGCACAAATGGTAACTGAAGATTGTACTTGACCTGTCGCTAGGCATATGGGGATTTGTGCTTTGCAAGGAGGAGCTAATATACTCTGGGGTAGTAGAAACACACACTAGAATGGAAAGATGTTCTGCTTGGAGTTAGAGAGCCAGGATCCTTCTCCAGCAACTGCCTCACTGACTTCTGCCTCCTCATCTCTGTCCTACCCTCTGTTGTGGCTGCTGCTGAGTTGGGCTCCGGTGAGCCGTGCTCAGGGGTCCTGCGCACCAGCACCTCCCCCTCTTGCACACGTTTGATCCCTAGGTCAGTGGAGCCGTGTTGGATCGGGGAGCCAGGAATACTCGAGTCAGCCTCGTTTGAGAAGTCAAAGCCATCTGGGATTCAACATATAAAATTTTAGTGCTTTTATGCTCCTCTATTCTTTTCTGAGCATTTTGACCCAGGCAGATAAGAGAATGTATATATGGATATGATATAAACACAAATGTTACTTATATAGTTACATGTGTGTGTACAGCATACACACACATAAGGCACATGTGAGGATGAACAATGTGAGGTTTGCAAATGAATAGGATAGAAAAATAGGGATCATTAAAATGATAAGTAATATCTCTTAGGCAAGACAGGTTGACTATTCAAGTACCGTATGACTATGAAATACTGCTGGATTCAGTACTTCTAAAACAGGAAAAGCAAAGAGAAAAATCTAAGAAACAATAGTAACTTCTTTTATGATTTCATGAATAGCCTGCATCATACCATTAGTTTGGCTAGTTACACAGTTTTCTCCCACAATGCTCACACATGCACCTTTTTTTCCCATTACAGTAAGAGGCTTAAAGAAACTTCTTTCCTATTGTTATTACTAGTTCAAAAAAAGACAAAAATTAACTTGATTTGCTGTTTTAACATTCACAGAGCATTCTAAATAACATCTTTCTACTTTATTAAAAACTTGTATTAAAGTAAATTTAGGCATTTAAACCAAATTTCTAATGCTATTTTTAAAAACTGAACAACTTTACTTTAATTATAAAGACTACTACAATATCATGTTCTAATATAGTCTATAAAAACAGTGATAAATTTACGTGAATCCATGAGTGAGCTATAGGGATTCTGCACTCACCTTCTCTCCTCCATCTATGGCGACGGATGGAAGCTGTTGTAATTGCAGTCCGAGAAATCCTCGGTACTGTTGGAGTGACTTCTACTTTAAGTACTTTCTGGCCTTCTTGTGAAGAATCAGGAGCATCGAATGGTAATGAGTTTTTCATGGCATTAGCAACCTAAAATGATAAATTAACTCTATACATATTTACACCCTATATACAATTTGTACTTATTCTATACTTCTTTGTGTCCATGATTTTTTGAGTATGTATTTAAAACTTGTACTATAAAATAGAAAAGTACAATGTGTCCAAATATTTGTATCTTCATTATTCTGCATTCTTCTAGGCAGGCTTTTCAAATTAGAATTTATTTTTAAAGATGTCAGTCACCCTACCAATTCCTTGAAGTTGTTGACGTTCAAAGAAAAAACTCATTCCAAAGGAAAAAAAATTGTTTAACATTTGAACCCTGACATAAAAAAATTATAGTAAGTTTCCAATTCTTCAGATGATAAATAATATACAAAATCTAATCTCTGATAAAAAAAATTAGCCTTTTCTCTGCTCCTTGGTTTTCATTAAGAACTTTTCTCCAAATATGTCTGGCACTTTGTCCCATCACTTTTTGCCCTTCATCACTTTTGAGAGTAATTGTCATTTATTTGTTTGTGTTTCTAAATTGAATTGTGCTAATCTGGCAAGGATCTTGAAACGGAAGTATTTATTTTTGTTTCTCCTCCACTTGGACATGGACAAGTGGAATGTAGCAAGCCTTTTCTACCAACTCAAACATTCTCTCCTGGGGCTGTTCCAAGGCATAGATTGAGGGGTAGGGAGTAAGTCTTTCAATTTAGCCATTATTAGTACTAAAGATGATGTTTGTTTCTCTGCCAACTATTTTATCTACTTATATGGCTAGATTTGATAGAGAAGAAGAGTGTTATTTATTGGGTTCCTCAGAGATCCCCAATAATAAAGAACTATACCAGGTCTAGAGAGTACTAATCTCTTTAACTACATTGCATTGAAAATGCCCCTTCTACTTAATTTATAACATTGTTAAAAAGATAAAAGTATGAATTTAAAGAGTCTCACAAATGCAAGGTATTATGACTATAAATTTGAAAAATCTTGTTATCCATTTGTTCTAATGTAACCCGTAGATGAAAATTACAGATGATGACTTAGAAAACAATGGAAATTTAAAATATAAAAAAAGAAAGGACTTCTGCCAAGATGGAGGCGTAGGTGGACGCACTGCGCTGCCGCTCACAACCAGAGAGATTAGACAACGACTTCAAGAGCAAAATAAACAACCAGAATGGACAGAATCAAACTGAGGGGAAGTCCGACACCAAAAAGTTGGAGAGGACGTTCATCCAGACTGGTAAGTGGGGCAGAAGTGGGAGGAAAAGTGGAGCCTCAGAGGCAGTTTCCCGGAGGGATTCACACCGGGCATGCCTAGCCAAAGCGAGGCCCCGAGCAACAGGTGAAGCCTATAGCCGGCGTAACTGGAAAGGCCAGTGGGAACCAGCAGGGCCGAGACTGGCGGAAAAGGCAGTAAGGAGCTGGGGAGCAGAGGGTGATTGGGAGCTGGCGGTGAACAGAGCAGGCGCCATTGCTCCCTCCCTGCCCCCAGAGGAAGCGTCACAACACAACGACTTAGGTTGCCCAACACTGACGAACACCTAAGGCTCCGCCCCATTAAAGTAAAAGGCGCACTGAGAAACAAAGAAAATGGCCCAAATGAAAGATCAGAACAAATTACAACTAATGGACAAGGACATAGCCAACTTATCAGATGCACAGTTCAAAACACTGGTAATCAGGATGCTCACAAAATTGGAAGAAAGGTGGACGCAAATAAATGAACAAATGAAGGATACGCTAAAGATAATGAGGGGAAATGTGCAGGGAACCAATAGGGAAAAGAAGGAAACTGGGACTCAAACCAATGGGGTGGACCAGAAGGAAGAAACAAGAATTCAAAAAAATGAGGAGGGGCTCAGGAACCTCCGAGACATTTGTAAACGACCCAACATCCGGATCATAGGGCTGCCAGAAGGAGAAGAGAAATGCCAAGAAATGGAACGGATATTTGAACAGATAATGAACGAGAATTTCCCAAATCTGGCAAAGGAAATAGACTTCCAGGAAGTCCAAGAAGCTCAGAGAACCCCAAAGAAGCGGGATTCAAAGAGGAACACACCAAGGCACATCATAATAACATTACCCAAGATTAAAAATAAGGAGAGGCCCGGCTGGTGTAGCTCAGTGGATTGAGCGCGGGTTGGGAACCAGAGGGTCCCGGTTCGATTCCCAGTCGGGGCACATGCCTGGGTTGCGGGCCAGGTCCCCAATGAGGGCCATGTGAGAGGCAACCATACAATGCTCTTTCTCCCTCCCTTCTCCTCTCTCTGAAAATAAATAAATAAAATCTTTAAAAAAAATGAATAAAGATAACAATTAAAAAAAAAAATAAAAATAAAAAAATAAAAAAAATAAAAATAAGGAGAGAATCCTACAAGCAGCAAGAAAAAAGGAGACAGTTACCTACAAAGGAATTCCCATAAGACTGTCAGCGGATTTCTCAAAGGAGACCTTCCAAGCAAGAAGGGGCTGGAGAGAGATTTCAAATCATGAAAAGCAAGGGCCTACAACCAAGAATAATCTATCCAGCAAAACTTTCATTTAGAATGGGAGGGCAGATAAAGTGCTTCTCAGATAAGGTCAAGTTCAAGGAGTTCATCATCACACAGCCTTTACTATATGAAATGTTAAAGGGATTTATATAAGGTATGGAGAAATATCAACAGGGGAGTGGAAGGGGGAAGGAGGAGGAAAAAAGTACAGAGGAAAAGTAGCATAAACGGTAGATAGAAAACAGACAGGGGGAGGTTAAGAATAGTATAGGAAATATAGAAGCCAAAAAACTTATGTGGATGACCCACTGACAAAAACTAAAGGGCGGGGAAGGGGGACAGAGGGGAATAAAGGGAGGAAAATGGAGCAATTGTAATAGAATAATTAATAAAATATATTTTAAAAAAATAAATAAAATAAAATATAAAAAAGATATGCTTTTATAAAAAGTATTATTTTTAAGTACTGCAAGTAAAAATAAACAGTATTTTTAAAATACCATTATAAAAATACTACACAAAGTTTAGAAAACAGAAAATTGCAAAAAAATAAAAATCACCCACAGTTGAATCACTTAAGACAACTACTGGCATTTTGTATGTTTCATCTGTCCTATCTAGATTTAAAAAATAGTTGTATACTGCTTTACAACTTAACACAAACTAGCATCTTTCTTTAATATAAATTTTCAAGTATATAATTTCATCAAGCAAATATCATATAACTTAATTATTCTCTGCTGTGGAACATTTAAATTGTTTTGATTCCTTTGAAATTAAAAATTACACTAATGCTGTGCTTACAACACATTTTAAACATATTTAAAGTAGTTTTCTGGGATATGTTGCTAGACATGGGATAGTGGGTCAAACAAAACGAATACTGATTACAAAACTGCTTCTGCAGAGGGGTGTTTAGGGTTGCGTTACACTGCTACCGGGAACACAAAGAATACCTTCCTTAGCCCACTACTGGATATTTACATTTGGTTTTAGATGGATCATTTTATCTTTTGGAGATATATTTATTTTTTGTGGCAGAGTATAAAATCTTTCATATAAACAATATATTAATTTGCTTTCTTGTCACACTTGTTAAAAATATTTTATACACTACATATTAATTTTGTTTTTAAGACACTGATGGTTTTGAATTTAGATGTTTATGTGGTCAAAAAAAATCATCACCCAGCTGGTGTAGCTCAGTGGATTGAGTGCGGGCTGGGAACCAGAGGGTCCCGGTTCGATTCCCAGTCAGGGCACATGCCTGGGTTGCGGGCCAGGTCCCCAGTGAGGGCCATGTGAGAGGCAACCACACATTGTTCTTTCTCCCTCCCTTCTCCTCTCTCTGAAAATAAATAAATAAAATCTTAAAAAAAAAAGAAATTTCCTTTAAAAACAAAAAAACACAAAAAAAATCATCAACCTTTTTTAGTGACTTGTCATATCACTTGAGCTTAGAAAGTCCTTCCTCCTGTAGAAATTTGAATAAATATTTATAACCTTTACCCCTGTCCTTCCTTAAAGACGTTTCTCTCCCTCTCTTTTTCCTTCCTTAAAGGAAAATATGTAATTCTTTAATTAATTTGAAGTTTATTTTGGTATATAGTAAAAGGAGAGGTTCTAAACCAACTTTTCTTTTTTTTTTTCTCTCCCGTGTCTCAGCGCTTGAGGATAGAACTGGCGGACTGGATACCGTCGGTACCGAAGACATGATGCTGAGGAGGCCGGAGCCCGTTCCCTCTCCCTCCGTACATTACGGGGCCCAGGACCACACACCGGAGCCCCGCCAAGAAGAGGAGGGTCTAAATCAACTTTTAAAAAATATTTTATTTATTTATTTTTAGGGAAAGGGGAAGGGAAGGAAAAAGAGAGGGAGAGAAACATCAAAGTATGGTTGCCTTTCATGGAACTCCTACCAGGGACCTGGCCCACAACCCAGGCATGTGCTCTGACTGGGAATGGAACCAGCGACCCTTTGGTTCACATGCCAGTGCACAATCCACTGAGCCACACCAGCCAGGGTGGATCTAAATCAATTTTGTCTTCACTCCAACAGTTAACCAACTGTTACTATGAAATAAACCTTTTTCCTCAGTGACTTGGATTGCCTCTTTTTTAACCACTTTTACCCTCGACAGGCACAGTTATGTTTAATATAAAGTAAATATTTTCACTTACCAATAGTGGTTGAGAAAAGAGTTCTAGCTGAGCTCTATAAATGATGTCATCAAGGACTTCCTGGCCAAGGTCCCACTGTCCATTATACCTAAGGAGAAGCAGACTGTTTACTATCTACAGCAAATATCTCCAATATTCAACAACAACCTTTTTATTGCTCCATGTCCTATTATTGTGGTTCTGAAACAAGATTTTCAACAATAATTTTCACATCATTCCATTTCTAAACTATCCCACTTTTAGTTACAGGAACAAACTGAAGATTTCAGATATTAACATTTAAAATAGTTCACAGATGTCTCTTCACATAAATTGGTTTTTATCATGTGTTGATATGTAGGGTACTCTGTTTATTGCATTCATGAAAAACTTGGTTATAAACTACACAGAGAAACATAGTTTTCCATAAAGAAAACCTCAACAATTTCTAGACTCCAATTTAATAACTACTTATGTTATATTTTGGCTGTTTTAAAAAACTAAAAGGATTATGAAAAATTATATACCAACAAATTGGACAACCTATAAGAAATGGATAAATTCCTAGAAATATACAACCTACCAAGACTGAATCATGCAGAAATAGAAAATCTGAGCAGACCAATTACTACTAGTAATGAGATTGAATCACCAACCAAAAACTTCCTGATAAACAAAAGTCCAAGACCAGACAGCTTTGTAGGTGAACATTACCAAACATTTAAATAAGAATTAATACCAAACCCTCTCAAGCTCTTCCAAAAACCAGAGAAAGAAGGAACACTTCCAAACTCATTTTATGAGGCCAGCATTAACCTGATACAAAAAACAGACAAGGACACTACAAGAAAATTACAGGCCAATATCCTTAATGAACATAGATGCAAAATTTCTCAAAAAAATATTAGCAAACCTAACTGAAAAGTACATTAAAAAGACCATAAACAATGATCAAGTGGTATTTAGCCCTGGGATGCAAGGATGGTTCAACACCTGCAATTCAATCAATGAGAGACACCATATTAACAAAATGAAGGATAAAAATCATATGATCACCTAAACAGATATAAAAAAGCATTCGACGAAATTTAACATCCATTCACGATAAAAACTCTCAACAAAGTGGGCATAGAGGGGATGTACCTCAATAAAATAAAGGCCATATATGACAAGCCCACAGCTAACATGATACTCAACAGTGAAAAACAGGCTTTTCCTCTAGTCACTTTTATTCAACATAGTACTGGATAGTCCTTGTAAGATCAATTAGCCAAACCCTGGCTGGCGTGGCTCAGTGGCTTGAGCGTTTGCCTATGAATGGAAAGGTCGGTGGTTGGAATTCCAGTCAGGGCACATGTCTGGGTTGTGGATCAAGTCTCCAGTTGGGGACTTTGAGAGGCAACTGACTGATGTTTCTCTCGCACACGTTTCTTTTCCTCTTTCTCCCTCCCTTCCTCTCTCTCTAAAAATAAATAAATAAAATCTTTAAAAAAAAAGAAAACCTTAAAGACTCTACCAAAAAGCTGTTAAAACTAGTAAACAAGTTCAGTAAAGTAGCAGGATACAAAATCAATATACAAAAATCAGTTGTGTTTCTGTACATTAATAACAAACTGTCAGAAAGAGAAATTAGGAAAAGAGTCTCATTTACAATTACATCAAAAAAAGACCTAGGAATAAGTTTAATCAAGGAGAAAATGACTTGTAAACTGTACACTTACAGTTTTTATATAAGATACCGATGAAAGAAATTGAACAACACAAATAAATGCAAAGATATTCCATGCTCATTAACTGGAAGAATTAATATTGTTAAAGTATAGTACTGAAAGCAATCTACAGAATCAATGTAATCCCTATCTAATTTGTGAGGGCATTTTTCACAAAAATAGAACAAACAACCCTAAAATTTGTATGGAACCACAAAAGACCCCAAACAGCCAAAGCAATCTTGAGAAAGAAGAACAAAGCTGGAGGCATTATACTTCCTGATTTCAAACTATATTATGGTTATCAAAACAACATGGTATTGGCATAAAAATACACATAGATCAATGCCACAGAATATAGACACTGCAAAGAGTGTAAGTCTTAAAAGTTCTCATCTTAAGAAAAAAAAGTTTATAACTAAGTGTGGTAATGGATGTTAACTAAAATTCAATTGATGTTTCTTTCTCATATTGATGTATCTCTTTGTCTCCCCCATCCTCTCTCTAAAATCAATAAACATATCCTCAGGAGAGAATTTTTTAAAATAATAAAAAAATAAAAATGAAAAAGTACTGAGAGAAGTTCATATTAGAAAAGATAATGGGTCTATCATAGAGCAAAAAAATTCAGTGTTGTGCAAGTGATAAGGAAAAAAAGAAAGATATTAGCTTTCCAAACATTAAGAAGAATTCTCCCAATTTCATAGTCCACCTACTTACATGGCATAATAAACCCCTGTGAGAAGTTGCACCATAAATTCGGGATCCAATACTATTCGACCACAGAGTTCTTTCCATTGTTTTTCATGTTGCCGTGGAAACCCACTCACACAAACCCTAGGAAAATATAGTATTTATCATGTGTGATTTCCTGTTTCATTGAATCAGATATTTTTGCTTTTATAAATTCCTCAAATATTTACTGAACACCTGCCATATTCTAGTAACTGTCCTGGGCCTCGGTACACAGTTGTGAAGAGGCAAAAAGGAAAAATAAATAAAAAAATCTGTGCCCTCATAAACACACAATTCTAGTGGACTATATCAATAAAACAAATTTTCTCAAATTGCTGAGTCTTTCAAATTCATCTTTCTCTCTCTTCACAAAAGTAAATGCATAATTTTCTCACATCCTAAATTTTCTCAGGACAAATTAGTGGGAGACATAGAAATCTAAAGCAAATAAAAGGACATTTAAACTACTGATGTCAGTACCATAAACAATCCTCTACCATCCATCTTCTTAAAAGATGCTTCCAGAAAACTATGCTTAATAATTATAAAAAGTTGTATTTATATTATTTTAATCAATTAATTTATTAGAATAACTGCAATGGTGAGTCCAGAAGATACATTTTAGTTTTCAGTGCATCACAGTCTCAAGATTTTTTTTCAAATTTCAGTTTATATATACATATGTTTGCAGTAGAGATGTATAATTAGGTGATCAATAAAAGACTTATAAGTATAAAATAGCATTATACTAGTATAAAATACATGGGTAAAATATAATGGAAATTCAATTTCAGGAAGGAAATGAATAATAAAGCATGGGGCAAAAGTAAATTCACAGTTGTTTGTATAAAAGTAATACAATAATTAACAAATAATAATACAAGAATAAATTGTGTTTCATGTACTCACAACTGTAAACCTACTTTTGCCTCACCCTCTGTAATGTCAGGCTGTTAAAGAAAAGCTTGTTCATTTACTCCTCAAATGGATGATGGTGAGCATTTGATCACTGCAATATTCACGTTATGCACATCTGACCCAACCACTAGGTGCCCCAACCACTATGTGTCTTTTAATGTCAATATTTATTTACATATTAGAAATATCAATTTCTATTTAAGATAGAATGAAAAAATTTAAATGTTAACTTAAAAATGTGCAAGGGGTATACAGTTTTTCAAAATTATTTAGGGGATGTGTGAACAAAAGTTTGAGGACCATTAAATTCTGCCATCACTTCTGTTATTAGGAAACTTTCTTAAATGCCACAATAGTGTTGCCAATTAAAGATTCAGCAGATTTGTTTTAATAAACCAAAAATAGTAACTTATAAATAAATTTATCTGTAGATAGGCAGTAAATGCTTAAACAGTGTATTCTCTTGCTAACGGCATCCAGGTCAGAGACAAGAGCTTTGTTAGTCATTAATCATGTGATTACAGGCAAGTGAAAATAATATACTTATTTTAATCATCTATAAAATCAAACTTACAGCTAATTTGGATTGGCCTTCCTCCAATTAGCCAAATTTAATTTTGTTATCAACAGGACCACACTCTCTTCCCAGTAGCACAATAACGTGAACTTGAGCAAAGAATTTGTGGTGAACAGATCCCCTTGGGAGCTGGGACCTCTACGATCTCTCCTTCCTGGTATTCAGGCCCTGTGGCATTTTCTCCTCTTGAGTGTGTGGGACCTGTGATTTGCATCTAACCAATAAAACGTGGGAAAGGTGATGTGATTCCCATGACTAGGTGTACTTGATTATGTTATTTAAGAATGTACTGCAGGTCTTTCTTCAACTTTGAAGAAGTAAGCAGCCATGTTATAGGCAGGCTATGTTGAGAGGCCCACATGACAAAGAACTAAGATTGGTCTTTAGCAGACAGCCAACAAGAAATTGAAGCCCTTAGTCCTACAACTACAGGAACTGAATTCTGTCAACAAAAGTGTGTAACTCCTCAATCAAGCCTAGATAAGACTGCAAATCTAGCCAATGTCATAATTGCAGCTTTGTAGACCCTAAGCAAAGGAACCAGTTAAGTCTTGATTCCTAACACACTGAAACTATAAAATAATAAAGGTGTCCTGTTTTAAAGTGCTAAGTTTGTGGTAATTTGTCATGAGTCAATAGAAAACTAATACAGTATTTAACACTTTTGGGGGTTCAGTTTCCTCAAGTAAAAATCAGTTGAACAGGATGAACTCAGGGTTCCTTCTATAACTAAAATTCTGTGACTCTAAATGTCATCCATCTCCAAACTGATTTCTATTATTTAAATTGTCTTTCTATAGTGGATATTTCAGCCCAGATCTGTCAAAAGTATTACAAAACACAAATACAAATAAGATATACAATTGGTACTATAACTAATTTTCTTATACAAAGCAGTGATAGTTATTTGTGAAATAAACCAGTTCACATTTCTTAAGACTACCTTTACATATGAAAATTGGTATATCATTAAACCACCCTAAGCTTAAGATACCTTGGCTGAACTTGATGTTCAGACAGAAAATACTTTTTTCTTATTTTTTTAAATTTTAAATTTTTTTTTAACTTAAAAAATTTTTTTTCATTTTGTTAATTTTTAAAAATTTTATGTGCCCCAGGCATGAACCAGCTCTGGCCACAAATGCAGGCAACAAGCTAGGATGAACTAAGGACTGTACAACTGTTTTGCCCCTGACTGATATAAGAGCAACACCACCAATCAGGTGTGTCCTTGCCCATTGCCAGGGGGTAGAAAATACTTTTTTAATGCTGAAACATTTTCAAGAAGTCATGATACATAAGATGATAAGGATTCCTACAGGAATATAAGCTCCATGAGTTTTATTTATGGCTATGTCATCAGAAGTTATAACAGTGCTTACCATACAGAATATGCTCAAAAAACATTTGTCAAATAAATAAATATGAAGGGTAATGATAATTAGTACTCTCACCTGGAGCCCATCCGACAAAGAGATTGGTAAGATGAAGCAGGCATATACACAATAGCAGAATTGTAACACAACATGAGAAAACTCAGGACTTCAAACCTAGAAAAAACAAAAACAAGGGGAAAGGATTATAAACAGCCACTTCTACTAGAGACTCTAGTAAATGATTTCTTCATTGGATGGTTATAACAACAATGCCTTAATATTGACTTTCATGATTTCTTAGTCTGATTACTTTTCTTCCTCAATGCTTCCCATTTCCATTTTCCTTTTTAAAGGTCATATCTCTTGCTGTCATCTATATTTTCTTCCTCAAAAAATAAACCATCATGGTTGAACACAGACTCCCCTATCTACATTAGTCCATGTTCCTGCTGACTGAATGATGAAATCCACACTCACCACGGCATACAAGGCCCTTTACAGTCCACTCTCACCGTCCCTCTCCAACCTGACCCTCCCTCCGCCGCCTACCACAGACACACCACAGTACATCGATCTTCTTACCACTCCACGAACATGTTTTAACCTTTCATAACAACTTGCTTCTATGCTTGCTGTTCTATCTTACTAGAATATACTTAGGAAACTCCTGCTAAGATTTCAAGTCCTAGCTCAAAATTTTTACCTTAGACATAAAGCTGTTCATAATTCCCCCAGCTAAAGGAAACTGCCATATTTTGCCATGTATAATGCTCACTTTTTGCTCAAAATTTTGAGGGGAAAATAAGGATGTGCATTATACATGGGTATAATGATTACATAGCATGGGCATAATAAGTCCATGTATAATGCACACAAAAACGTGGGTGTGCATTATACTTAGCAAAATACCGTATTCCCTTATCTGTGTAGCTCTAATATACCATTTAGTCCACTGAATCATAATTCTCTGTCTTTATCTCTGTTTTACCCATTTGGTAATAAACAACTTTAGGGAAGAGACCCTAATTTATCATCTCTACCTCTAGTACCCAACACAGTGTCTAATATATTACGATATTATAATGAATATTTATTGAATGAATAAATGAATGATTTCCTAATATTTACAATGTCTAAGAAAGTCATTCCTAAACCTGAATGCACATTATAGTTATTTAAAGACCTTTTGGAAAAACACATTATTTTGTCTCAACCCAAACTGACCCATTACAATCTCTGTGGGCAGACCCCTAGGGAATTTGTGCTTCTAAAAAGCTTCCCATAGGTAGTGAAGAGTATATTGAAACTATTTGTACCATTTTTGTACATTTTTTGTAAGTCTGAAATTATTTCAAAATGAAAAGCTACAAACTGAGCTGAAAGTCTGACTCAGAAGCAGTCATGTTCAGGTCCCTCATTCCCTATATCATTTGGTTTATGAATATTTATTTTCTGAAATTTAAAATTTCTTTTCTGAAAGAATAAAAAGGAAACTTCTACCTAGAAACCACCAGACACAACTGTGGTTTGGGGTGGGGGCTGGAGGGGAAAGAGATCATACTGAAAAAAGCAATATTAAAAAAAAAAAAAAGCAATATTAAGTGAAACACACCTTACTGGAAATCGGGACCTCAAGCTCTCTTTCCCCATCTGGCCACCAGAGTGCTAGCAGCCAGCCCTCTAGTTAACAGACTACAAGAGTTTTCTCCAGGGAGTTTGACCACCTAAGAAGAAAGACTTAAAGATATGGACCTAGAAAATTCCCCAACTGAATGGCCCAGAGAGCAGTTGTAAAGTTCATGGTCAACTAGCCCTATTAACATGGTAAAAGCTTCTCAATCTGTATTCTCCTACTCTTAAATTTAAGGGAGAGAAAAGATACCTGAGGAAATCCACTAATATGAAAACAAGATAAAAAATAAAAAGGTAGAAAAAAAGTACAATTTGAAGGAAACATAAAATACAAAGAAAAAAACTTTGAACAAAGCAAATTATCATTAACATGCTCAAAAATACAAGAGAAGATGTTTCCACACAAAAAATGCCCAGCAAAGCAAAACCAGAATCTATTTTAAAAACCATTCAGAAAACAAGAAAAGCTTTTAAATACACAAAATAATTGCAGAAATTAAAAACTCACACACACAAAAAAGGACTGGTGAATGAAGTTGAGGACATAAATAAATTAAAGCAGAAGAAAAAAAGAGATGGCAAATAGGAGAAAAGACCACTCCAGAAGTTTCAACATCCAAATAATAAAAGCTCCAGAAGACAGATAATAAAAGACCAGATAAAATGGAGAGGCCAAAAGAATTAATAAAAATAAATAAAAAAAATGTCTCATCCTCAAAGACATAAATTTCCAAATCAAAAGAGTCCACTTAGTGCTCAGCACAATGGAGGAAATAAACCCACCCCAAGCAATAGCACAGTGGGATTTCAGAACACCAGGAACAAAGAAGGAGGGTCTAGGGTACAACCAACAGTAGACCCACACAAGAAAAAGACACAGGGAATTTCCAGCATAAGAAGGAAGGAGATCCCGAGATAAGTGTGTACCAGGCAAAGAGGGTACCACAGCCCAGACTGGAGTAAGTAAAAAGACTCTAGGAGTCCCCTTTTCAGGAAAATAAAACTGAGAGAATGACCAATGTGAATGAAGACTTGAAAGGAGATTACGACAGAAGATGGAGAATTTTTTACAATGCTTAGATGCTTTACAATGCTCAGAGAGAAGAGAAGGGAGGGAGAAAGAGCAATGTATGGTTGCGTCACATGGCCCTCATTGGGGACCTGGCCTGCAACCCAGGCATGTGCCCCGACTGGGAATTGAACTGGGACCCTCTGGTTCTCAGCCTGCGCTCAATCCACTGAGCTACACCAGCCGGGCAGAAGATGGAGAATTTGCAGGGATTGGATTACAAAGCACTTAATAAACAAAGAAAAAACAAACAAACAATTATGAATGCCAAAGATATTAAAAAAAGGTATAAAGGAAAGGAAAAATAACCAGTTAATCACCAAGCTCAGCACTGAATAGCTCTGAATGAACTACGGTTATTCATAATAATGAGAAATCTGAATAATGAATTCCCCACAATTACAGCATAACTACCTTGAAAATATAGGGGAATGAGAAAGGTAATGAACTAAATCATTATCTTTCCTACAGATACTTTAATAAATAATGTCTACAACTGAAAAACTAAGAATCAGCATGTTACTCAAAGATGTGGAGAGTCAGTTGAAAGCAAGATTCTTTAACTTCTGCACTATTGGTATTTTGGGTTAGATAAGTGTTTGTTTTGGGGGGTTGACCAAGGCATTGTGGAATGTTGAGCAGCATCCCTGACCTGTACACAAGATACCTATAGTAGCCCCTCTTCAACCCAGTTGTGATAATCTAAAAAGTCTCCAGACATTGCCAAATGTTCCTGGGGAGGGAGTGGTGGGCCCAGATCTGCCTTGTTGAAAGTCATTACATTTGGGAAGAGAGAAATGGGAGAGGGAGTTGGTGAATGCAGTTTTTTATAATAAATTGTGTAGAAATAGTGCATATTTAACTTTGAAAAATGTGTGTGTGTGTGTGTGTATACATACACACACACACACACATATATATGAGTGTGTGTATTCCTGATATAGTTGACTGTACAAAAAAACTAAAACATGCAAAAACAAAACAATAGCACAACAAGATATCACTCTTTACTTAGGGGTAAGAGGGCTATAATTAAAAAGATGAAAAAGTAAGTGTTGGCGAGAACATGGCTGATTTCAATTTCTACACTTTCCTTGAAATAAACTATAACTGTGTATATAACAGCTTTCATTCACTGAGTTTTGTAAGTCCTTCTAGTGAGTTATCAAACCTAAGAGTAACTACGGGAATGCACCCTCCGACTTGCAACTGGTGTCAGATGTGAGGGTATTCTTGTGGACTATGCATTCAAACTTTGCAGTTTGTCTAATTTCAAGCAGGTAGGCATTCTCATTAACCCATTTTACAATGAAAAGAGCAAGGTTGTAGAGAGTAGATAAACTGCCCCTGAGGGCAAGCTTCTAAGTCTGGCCGAGTTCATGCCAACACTTTTAGGTTTTACATTGCTTTACACAAGATGACCATAACACAGTACCAAGCATTGGATGGACAGGTATTTTACTGCTATGATGTACTTCACTAGTATCACATATTTTACTTTTTGCCTCTTCTCACACCAAACTTGAACCAAAGTAATTAGAGTTAACTATTAAGCATAAATTAACAATTATTACTCTTTACAGTATTGACCATTACCGGTTTTGTGCAGTGAATGTTTCCCTCTGAGGATGAAGATCACTATAAACAACCCTGATGAGATCATGCTGACACAGTGCCCCTTCTGTCAAAGCCATGGATCCAATTGTTGAGGGCTATAAAAATAAGGTAAAGTATGAGACTGTGTCTCTAAAATTAACTAAAAGTCTGTATCAAATAATGATATTTAATTTTGTTTCAACAAAAGGCAGTTTCAGCCCTGGCTGGTGTAGCTCAGTGGATTGAGCACGGGCTGGGAACCTAAGGGTCCCGGTTCGATTCCCAGTCAGAGCACATGCCTGGGTTGCAGGCCAGGTCCCCAGTGAGGGCCATGTGAGAGGCAACCCTACATTGCTGTTTTTCTCCCTCTCTTTCTCCCCCCTTCTCCTCTCTCTAAATATAAATAAAATCTTAAAAAAAAAAAAAAGGCAGTTTCAGACCATTTCTTTTTTTTTAAACGCTTTCCATTTTTCAATTATATGAGCAGTGACCCCAAAACACTGAAATTTGTTAAAAATTGTGTATTTATTCTTACATGTTTAAACTTCAAGTCACCTTCAAAATACTACCCATTTGATGCAATACCCCTGTTGAGACATTTTTTCCCACTGCTCAGTTTCTGAGCTCATCGATTTTGAAACCTTTTAGTGCTTCTGCTATTTTTTGTTTCACCTTTTCCACATGGGCAAAACATTTCCCTTTGAGGACTTTTTTTTTTCATCCAGGGAAACAAAAAAGTCACATGGGACAAGATCGTGCAAATAGGGTCAAAAACTGCTGAACATGCAGTGTGGTATGGGCAGGTGCACTCATAAACCACTCATCATGAAATGGGCAAATGAGTTGAGCGTCTTCAAAAAAACTCACTGAAGCTGAATGAAGCCTCTCATAACAATGCCAGCTGGCACACTGATGCAGATGGGTCCCTAGAACCCTCACCTAGCAGGGGAAGCCTGTACGACAAGGCGCCCACCCTCCAGAAGATAATTCTGGGGGTTTTGGTGTCTTTCCTATTCTACAGCTACCAATCTATCCATGTATCTGTTTATTTATTTATTTTTTTAGAGCGAGAGGAAGGAGGGGGAGAGAGAGAGAAATATTGATTTGTTGTTCCACTTACTTATGCATTCATTGGTTGATTCTTGTATGTGCCCTGACTGGGGGTGGAACCTACAATCTTGACATGTTGTGACAACACTCTAACCAACTGAGCTACCCAGCCAGGACTCTACAGCTCTTTTTGAAAATTATACTGAAAATATACTGATTTAATTTTTGAAAGATTATGAAATAAATCTATACTTAGGGCATGGATAAGAATAGTTGCTAAAAAGGCTAAAGTTTACAAATACATCAATTTAAATTTGTTTGTACTCTACAACAGTGGTCCCCAACCTTTTTGGCACCATGGACCAGTTTAGTGGAAGACATTGTTCCATGGACCAGGTTGGGGGAATGGTTTTGGAATGATTCAAGTGCATTACATTCAAGCTCACCTCCTGCTGTGTGGCCCAATCCTTAACAAGCTTAGACTGGTACCCGTCCGCAGCCTGGAGATTGGGGACCCCTGTTCTAGAAAACAAGCAGTCTTGGGGACTGCACATTTAAACTATGAAGTTTATATAACTTCAGGTAGGTAAGTACTCCCATTAATCTCATTCTACAATGAAGACAGCAAGGTGCAGAGAGTTATAATTCTAAAACACGAACAATATTGAAGGCTATGATCAAATGTCTCTCTAAAAGTGACATAACTGAGTTCATGTTTCTACAGTTAGAAGAACCATCCATTCATAAATGTTTCACTATCCTCCATTTTATTTCATAATATGACATACAGAACTTAATTAAAATTAAATTACTTAGAAATATTAAGTGCTAGAATGAGTCCTGGCTAAACAAGAGGCATTCTATTTCCAACACAAAACAAAGTCCCAGAGGACTTTATTACAAAAAAAAAAAAAAAGCCGCATAGAGCTATGAGACAAGAGGATACTGATCATTGATAAGAAAATGGCACATAATTTTTAAAAAGATTTTTTTAAATTTATTTTTAGAGAGAGGGGAAAGGAGGAAGAGAGGGAGAGAAACATCAATGTGTGGTTGCCTCTCATGCACCCTCTACTGGGGACCTGGCCCACAACCCAGGCATATGCCTGACTGGGAATCAAACCAGCAACCCTTTGGTTTGCAGGCCAGCCCTCAATCCACTGAGCCACACCAGCCAGGGCAGAAAATGGCATATAATTTTTAGGCTACTCATAAAGTTTCTCTAAATGCTTTCCTCATGACTTTATGCACTAAAAGCCACTAGAGACAAGAAGCTTAATTCATAACATATATTGTTAAAGAGAAAATGCAGGAGTTCAGCTCAACAGGAGTCATCTACCTACATGACAATCAGTGTTTTCACATTGTTCAACCAAGCAAATATAAGCAAAAATCAGAAGTGTAACATTAGTCCTGGCTGGCATGGCTCAGCAGATTGACCACTAGCCTGCGAACCAAAAGGTCACTGGTTCAACTCCCAGTCAGGACACAGGCCTGGGCCAGGTCCCCAGTTGTGGGCCTGTGAGAGGCAATGATTGAGATGTTTCTCTCATACACTGATATTTCCCTCCCTTTTTGTCTCCTTCCCTTTTCTCTAAAAATAAGTAAATAAACTATGCCTTGGCTGGTGTGAATCAGTGGATTGAGTGCTGGCCTGTGAACCAAAGGGTTGCTGGTTCAATTCCCAGTCAGGGCACATGCCTGAGTTGTGGGCCAGGTCCCTGGTAGGAGTTGTGTGAAAGGCAACCACACACTGATGTTTCTCTCCCTCTTTCTCCTTCCTTCCCCTCTAAAAATAAATGAATAAAATCTTAAAAATAAATAAATAAATATAATCTTTTACGAAAGTGTAATGTTAATGAACAGCTTTAGAATGCATCAACTAAGAGTCCTTCAAATGGAAATAAATAATTATAGTGGTAATATTCTTCTAAGTAGCCATTTTCCCTAAATATAATAAAACCTAAACAATCTACCACATCGTTTTCTAATATGACTTCTAATTAATATGTAAGACTTTTTAAAAAGTAAAGAATATTGTATGTCAACTGTAATTGAAAAATAAAAAATGTTTTGTATTTAAAAAATTAAGGAATTTTTTTAAAAAAAGATTTTATTTATTTTTAGAGAGAGGGGAAGGGAGGGAGAAAGAGAGGGAGAGAAACAGCAACGTATGGTTGCCTCTCACATGGCCCTCACTGGGGACCTGGCCCACAACCCAGGCATGTGCCATGACTGGGAATCGAACTGGGACCCTTAGGTTCCCAGCCCGCGCTCAATCCACTGAGCTACACCAGCCAGAGCAGGAATATTTTTGAAAATTCAAAAAAGACTAATAAAAAAGACCAAAAGTTATATGGGTGAAGAATACAAAGAAATAAACAAGAACTAGAGGAAAATGTTCCATTAATTACTTTCTGTCTCTCTTGACAACAGCTCAACTGTATATCACTAATGGTAAACATTTACTTTTAGGAAGTAAATCAGTAAAGATGTGTTAGGAATATTTATCTCCAGTAAGAAGTTGAATTTTATCTTTATTTAGTATAATTTTAAATAATTTTACCTTTTTAATCCTACTTACCTCGTGGTATATTGAAGGCTTAGATAAGGAAGGGATAGTAAAAGACAGAACTTTATTATTTCCATCTTTATCAGCAATTTCCTATAGTTAAAGAAATATACAAAGATAATGAAATAATCACAGGACTTTATGAAATAATACTTTCTTAATTTATCAAACATATCATTGGTAACTGAAGAAAATTTTTAGGAAAGTAATATATTAAAAAATATTAGTACCCTAGTGTATCTTTGCTAACCTATTAGCAAATTTATACACTTTGGTAGCTGAATTATTCCTTGAGAGATTTGAGTGTCATACTAAAGTAAATCAAATACAACATGACAGCAAAGACATAAATCAGGCACACATATTAATTTTCATGTTAAATTTACATACAGGTCAAAGAGAGTACAAGTGATTAGATCTTTCAGTAGAAATATGGATGAGTTAAATTAAAATTAAAGGCCTCAGCCAAGAGATCCACACTTACTGAAATAAGAAAAACAAATTATTCTAACATAGAATGAATCTTGACTAAAAAAAACTCTTACAGTTATTCAGCAATAAACTAATGACTTGAAATAAGCTACATATCATGACAACCACAATTAATCCAAGTGACTAAAAATAAGTTCATATTTAGGTAATTCTTATTGAACTGCAAGAAAATTCTTGTGAGTTTTAACAGCACTTTGGCTTTCATTGACTAAGACAATGGTGCCCCCTTCATTTCTACAGTCTCTGGCACCTCCAAACTTCTACAGGCATCAGTAAAAACCTGCCTACAGGCACCAGCAATGACAGGGATGAAATGCTCCTCCTGCATCAATCCCTTTCTCTACTGCCTCATTTCAGTTCTATGTTTCTTTTACAACTCACATTAGTATACATAATGGGCATACAATTCATAGAGAAGATTGTCCTTACTAGACCTAGCAGGAAGGTGGTCAGAGAAAGACTAAGGCGTTAAACAACATAAAAGAAAGAAAACAACAATAAAAACAACTACCATCACCAAAACACAAACCCAGAAGGACAACCCTATAGGGCTCATTTCTGAGTTTTATATGTCATAGAAGAGTACTAATGATATGTGAATTAATGGTCCTAACTCTAATTCTGGCAGGAAAATAGGTTTAAAAATTCCTTAGAGACATCATTTAACTACTTTGTAGTCAAACTAGTTACTACCACCTGTAGGCCACTGTGACTCAGAGAAAGTCTATGCTAGCCAAGATGAATGGAGTTGATTAAGTTAGGCAAAAATTTTTTAATTTTTATTCCTAAATTCTTAATTAAGCCAAATACTTTTGATGCACATTTGTATTTGTGGAGAAGGGTGTTCTGAACTTTGTTTAAGCTGAGGGCAATATAAAACTCTCCTGAGGCTATCTTAAACAAAGAAGTGCTACAGAGGGAAAGAAAAAAGAGAAATGAATATATAAAAGAAAACCAGTGTGATAAGAAAAAAATGAGAAACACAGAGAAGACAAAACACAGACATCAAATAAATTAAAAGAAGACAGAAGCCTGAGGTTACATTTCTGACATATAATTGAGCATTTTTTTAATAATACACTCTATTAAGATACCAAAAGATAATTAAACAAATTAATAAAACTGTCAGCATAATGGTAAACATAATCTAAAACACTAAATTCAATGATTAAATCAACAAACATTTACTAAGTACCTCTGCTAAGCACTAGAGAAGACACAGTGATATATGAAACAAATTACCTGCTTTTAAAGAAAAAATTAGCAAAATAGAGAATTTTATACCTAGAACAGCTTTTCATTTTAAAAACTCACCTTCAATTATGATACTACCACTAACAATGATAAACATTTATCAAACACCACAGGCACGATGTTGGATTTTTCTAATTGTTTTTAATCCTATCACAATGTTTTATTTCTGCTTTACAGAGGAGGCAACTGAAGTCAAAATATTAAGTAACTTGCACAAATTTAAAACAGCCAACAAGTGGCAGGGCCTGGTTTTAAACAAAATATAAGTGACCCCAAGGGCAATGCATGCTCCATTCTTCAGATAAATGTCCTAGTGATGGACATGTTTTCTGATTTTTTTTAAAAGATTTTATTTAATTATTGTAGAGAGGGGGGAAGGAAGGGAGAAAAAGAGGGAGAGCAACATCAATGTGTGGTTGTCTCTCATGCACCCCCTACTGAGGACCTGGCCTGCAACCCAGGCATGTACCCTGACGAGAATTGAACCGGCAACCCTTTGGTTTGCAGGCTGGCTCTCAATCCACTGAGCCACACCAGCCAGGGCTGTTTTCTAATGATTTTTAAGGGACAATACTTAGAGGAGCAAGCACTGGTATAGAAGAATATTATTTATTGTGAAACTCAATATTTTATGAGGTACTTTATTACCTCTCAACTACATGATGCTTCAACCAACTGGGCCACCAGCCAGGGCTGAATTATAAACCTTTATTTTATTATGTGGAGTGTTTGTTTATAAGGAATACTGAATACACAAAATATAAGACTTCAAAGGGCAGGAGTTTCAATATCAATGTTCTAAAATGGGCACCATGAGAAATAAAACAGAAGAATAAAGTTTAAGGTACTTAAGAATTGCTATGAAAAAAGTTTCATAAACAATGTAGTATCAGAGACATAATACCTTATCAAATTATTAAAAACAAATTTTAAAAAGTTTAAATGCATAGCATTTATAAATAATGGTCAAATAAAATAACTTCAAGAAATAAGTCATAAAATATTAACAATGCTGTCATTTATAATAGTTGTACCAACTTTATAAAATGTATTATCAGCAATTATTAAGCACCTCTGTACTCAATTTAATGAACTCAAATAGACTATTCAGTAGATATTTCAATTTTTTTCTCTAAATATTATTTAAGTATTGTTTCAGAGAACTTAAAATAAACTCCCAAATTATCATTTTCAACTTACCAAATTATAAATTCCTAACAGAAGTGCTTCAATGCAACCATTACTTTGTCTGTCTCGGCTAACCGTAAGCCGTAAATAAACCCACATCAACTCTGGCAAGAACTGCAGTGTGAACCTCTTAAGTCGAACTTCAGAGCTACGATAGAGTTCAAACAGCTGATGGCAGACAGGCTCCAGGAGCTAAAGGAAAAATAAAGTGCATTAGTTATTTCCATTCTTTTGGCTATAACTGTATTTTTTAAAGGCATATATATATTTTCAAACTAAATTCTCAACATTAAATCTTGCATGTTTTGAATCAATGCAACCAAAACCTTAATGTCTATGTACAGAGACTACATATTAAACTGACCAATATACTAACTATAAAAAGTACTTTGTGTCCATTTAATATCAACATAACTTTTAATACACTATACTATCAAATTATTAGATACTTAGTTCTTTAACCAGTGTACTACACTTATTTTAATGAGTTCCCTTTCCTTACCAACCCTTACTTATCCCCCATTTTTTAAAAGATTTTATTTATTTATTTTTAGAGAGAGGGGAAGGGAGGGAGAAAGAGAGGGAGAGAAAAATCAATGTGTGGTTGTGTCTTACACGTTCCCTACTGGGGGCCTGGCCCGCAACCTAGGCATGTACCCTGAGTGGGAATTGAACTTTGGTTCACAGGCGGTGCTCAGTCCACTGAGCCATACCAGCTAGGCTTATCCCCCATTATAAAAAGTTTCTATTGGAAGAAAATAATTTCAAATGATCTTGTTGAAAATAAACTTTAAATATTGACCTAAGACTATTATTTAAACAAATTATACATCACTCAGTAGAGAAAGGGGTTTTTTTGGTATGTAATATTGGGACATCCAAAATGCTAGCTAGTATTTTAAATTAATGCTAGCTAATATGTAAAACAAACAGATTACTTTTATGTTTGAAACTGACAAATTCTACCAAATGTATTTATGTGAAACATTTTGAAAAGGAGGAAATCATACAGAAACAGTTTTTCTAATATTTAATTGGGTAATTCTTCACATGATATCACACAACATGACTTATGAGGTACTTCATAACCTTGAAAGCTGAAAAAAATGAGTTTAAATAAATGTTTCCCATTTCCCTAAACATGTACTGCCAATTTAGAATGGTTTTGTTGGAATAACTGCAGACTAAACAAAAGTATGATTTTAAAATGCAGGCAAAACACTGACAAGAAATTATAAAATAATGTTTAAAATTTAATACTAGCTTTAAAAATGAATTATTGACCAGATTACATGCTTATGCTTAGCTCTATTCTGAATGATTATGATAATACATATACATTTGGAAATCTGTTAGAAACAGTTATATATATCTGTAATAATCTAACACTCTAGAATAAAGTCATTATTTTCACAATTGTACATTAAAAGTCAACAAATTCAATGTTGATTGTATGTGTTATATATTTAGATGAGTTAAGTTTAGCTCTTAAGGAACAACTCTACAGGTAAAAAATTTATACACACACATCCTAGTCTAGTAACTTCTAACCCTTTTATATGAAATTACTATGACTGCATTAAAAATCTTAAAAAACATTCCAGCTTTCCCATTACAATGAAGTCTAGATCAGACAATTTGCCCAAGTCACAGAAGTTAGTTGTGGAGAAAGACACTGGAATTCAGATCTTCCAACGCCAAGCTGATGTTCCCAATATACTCCGTTTCTTTTATTAGAGCAAGGGTGGAGTAGGAGGTGAAAGTTGTTTAATTACAAATAGTATACTCCGCATAGTGTCAATAATGAAGTCATAAACTTGAAAACGGTCAATTGCTGGCATCTTTTTAAAGTTCTAACAATGATATTCAGGTCTTTTGGGAAATTAAAGAGTGTTGCTCTCATTATTTATTGAAAAATATATACAAGTTTTAAATTTACTTTCCTCTTTAGTAAAAGACTCTAAAATTGTCTTCTCAAATGTTGTTATCCATGGAACAACTATGATTTGTTTATGTTATAAAGATCTTAACTTTCCTTCCTCAGTAGCAAGAACTGCACTGGCATGTAGGAGACTATATTTTAATTAAGCAAAACGAAGAAAAATAGAGTGAGAAAAATTATCACTCTTTTTTAAAAAGTGGGAAGAGGGGTGGCTGGCAATCCAGTAACTTTGAATAAAATAACACTGCAAAATTAGATTGTTAAAAACTTGCCAATGCTATCACTTAAAAATATTTAATTCTAAGAGTATGTATCAGGCTGTTGTGTTCTAAATTTTCAGTATCATAAGTGATGCTGACCTCCCCTAAATGACCCTATTACCCACATCAAAAGGTGTTAAAAGTCATTATATTATCCTCTGGCTAAAAAAAAGCTTAAGAGTAACTGACACCCAAATTTAGCAAACAGTCTGATATGATAAATACTAAGAAGCAAGCTATCTGATGAACACACTGAGACAGTTTGGGTGGAATAATGGAGACCGAAGCCCAATTTGGGTTAAAGAGAGAATGTGAGCTAAGGAAAAGGGGTCAGTAGAAAGAGACTACATAAGCAATACTTTATAAGGTTCACCTATGAAGAGGGACAGAAAAATGGGAGAGATAATACAAAACAAGGCAAATCAAAAAAGGTTTTTAAAAAACAGAATATGATTGTTTACCATATTCCATTCATCAGATAAGGAAAAATTAATCATGGAGGAAAGAGAGGAAGTAATTGCAGGATTAATCTTTGAGGTGCTAGAAAAGATGGGCTCTAGGCCTAAGTGAAAGAGACAGCCTTTGATACAACCTGGGATACTTCAGCCACTGAATAGCAGAAAAGGCAGGAAGGATGGGTAGAGATGCTGGTACAGTGGTATACACATTTGAATGGGAAAATAAGAGAGCTCCCAACTACTTTCTTGCTCTTTTTTAATGACATAAAAAGTAAGCTGAAGATGAGTTAGGAGGTAAATGTATGAGAAAAAAGGTGTAAAATGAACAGAGGGAGAGTGTACCAAAGAAGTAAGACAGCAAGAGATTGTTAGTCTGGCATTTACAGTGCAGAAAGATGGAAGTCTCCTTGGAGTGGAAGAACTGCTAGAGTGACTAAGGTATCTGGAAGGAGGGAAAGGAGAAAAGAAAAACAATTTGTTGGTGTAGAGATTAAAACTGAAGTGATAGTAAAGCTGGCCATGATACGTAATATTAAACTTCTAGGAATGAAACTTTATTAAGAACTTTTATGGCCGTTAAAGTAAAAATGTCTGTAAGAGTGTCATAAGTTTCAAATAATATTATATATGGCATGTGACATTTTTCTGAAGTACCTTCCCATTAACTAAATAACATTTCATTATGTTTCAGAATATAACAAAATCAGAACTAAAAGAGCCATCCTTCTAGCACTAAAGTCCAGAATTGCTTTGAGAGTCTATAGAGCTTAACGTTCTGTTTTTCTGAAGTATGAACTCATGGTTAGAACTTTATGGCCTGAGAGGAGAAAGAATGGACAGACAGACCTGTTCTGGCAACTGGTTGATTATAATGACTGCTGAGTTTTAACCTTGAATCTCTCAAGTTGTAATTTTTCCATTTCTATCCATGAGGAGGTCTGACACATTAATATTTTGAAGTAAAATAATGTGAATAACTTTTTTTAATGTCATAGCTTCCAAGTATAACAGAACAAACTTCTTATACACTTGTTTAGTCCCAATGAAAATGACAGCATTTTAGAATCGCATTTTGTATTTCACCATTCTTCTAATCAATATTTATTAAGTGTTCATTATGTACATGATAAAATACTAGATTCTAGGAAGTAGCAAATATAGAATATATGACCACTGCTCATGAAGAGCTTACAATCTAAAGAGAAAGCATAAAACAAATTTTAAAAGTTTATATGTTAAGACAGTACAAAATAAGGGATGGGGAATACACACATTCATTATTCAAACAGAATTTTGAAAACTCCTGACCAAGGATATGCATATATATACATGACCACATCTAAAGTTATAAAACATTCATAAATGCACAGCAAGAGAAAAAAAAAAGCAAATGAATCCTGCAATTGCTGCTACAAATAGCAACAGGTGCAAGTCTAACTGAGAGCCAATCCAAGTTTAGGAGACAGGAAAGAAAGAGGTCAATAAGCAAGCTTTTAGTGATAGGACAAAAATGAAGATGCACTTTAAGTTAAGCTGCTGGTTAGGAGATGATTACCTGAAGTTCTTCAAACTCACTCCAGTACACAGCAGAGGCACTCGTGGAGGCTGTATCTGGGAAGATAAGAAGCTACTTTCCTGTGTGTTCCTTTCATTTTCATTTTAAATCATACATGAATCCAGTGGTGATAAAACTGTATGTGGTACTATTGTGTTAATGAAAAGATAATGTGTGTATTTTGCATAAATTAACAAATAGATTTAATAGCTGCATTTTTTTCTTCTTATGACAAAACTGAGTAATAGGACACTCTTATTTTAGGTTTTTAAATCTTCACTACTTAGGTTAAAAAGTGCTTTCTCTGATCATTTTCAAGCTAAATTTACTAGCAGTATCATGTTATGTTAGCAGTCTAAGTTCACTGGTTAGGTGATTATACATAGTTCTATGTTGTCAATAAAATAACTGCAAACAATACTTAAAAATAAATAAATCTTAACCAGTGTATGGTTAAAATTTGGCTTCCAGAAAAGAAAACATTCCAGAACAGGAAACAGAGAAGAGTTTCAAATTAAATAAATAATCTGAATGATGGCCACTCATGAAGGATCAAAACATACTCTCCTCAACAGTAAAAAAATTTGATCAAAACATTTAAAAACATGAAGAGAGAAGGCATGGGGAAAGCCAAAGCAACTATCAGAATGAAAAACAGCAGAAAGAAAGTTTTCCAGTCCCTTAAGAAGGATTTAAAAAAAAGAGTAGGGAAAACTATAAAACTTAAATATATGGGTTTTAGCATACATATTTCATTTTACTATGTTGGAGTTATTTTTCTCAAAAACTCTCCTACCTCATTATTTGAATCTTGAATAACTTTATAGAGGGCTGGTACCAGTGTTTTTTTCCGATGTAAAGTAGCTGCATAATTGGTGATCTGAGTATCAGGTAATGCCTAAAAAAACATCAAAGGAAAATAAAAGTGAACTTAATATTTGAGAAGTCAGAAACTTTATTTTAAAGGTGTTCCTCTTAAAAATAATTGCAATAGAGTCAACTAAGAAAAAAATTACTTAATACAAGAAATAACCATGAATGTTAGTAAAACAAATTAAGTTATACAGGGTGGGGCAAAAGTAGGTTTACAGTTGTAAGTATACAAAACATAGATTTTATTCTTGTATTATTATTTGTTAATTATTATATTACTTATTTGTATTATAACTGTAAACCTACTTTTGCCCAACCCTGTATAATTCTAACTACTCAACCATAGAAATGATTAGAAATCACGTATTATACTAAGATTTGCTGAAATGGCTCATTTTAAACTCATCTACTCTAAAAAAGTAGTGTAGGATATATTCCAATTCTTCCATGTTATGTTTACAAAATCCTCATTTCCATATTGTTCATAAATTATAGTTTTCAATCAACTCAATGAATGATTTTAAATTACAGGAAATAAAATATAAGGCAAAAATCCTATTTCTAAGCCTTATTAAATCTTGGAGGCTTTCCCTCTTTTATTCAAATGGTTTAAAATGTATATCCTCTCAAAAATCCTAACAGCTATTTTCAGTTTTACATTTTATCTTCTAATCTTTATTCACATTAGTGACTTTTTGAAGAGCTGCAATTATAGAAATGTTATTTCATACTTTGCCATTTCTACTTCATATCATAATATTTCAGTTTCTCCAAAGAACACATATTCACTGTCTGAATTACTGACATACAGAATCATATGATACATTCTTACCCCCAAGCCAATTTACCTTGAATTCTGATAACCATTCTTCCACAACACCACGTTCAGATCCCAGCATCTTCTTCTACCTTCTATTTCGCTTAACTCTGAAAGAAAAAAAAAAAAGCACTGAATTGAGGAGTGCAATACTATTTACAGAAACTACCAAAGGTAAAAGATGTGCACCTTTCACTAAAGGAGAAACTCATTTAGTACATATTTTAGAAGAGGAGGCTTACTTTTAGAACAGAATTCAATTAAACTTTTGAAAGAAAGAAATTCTATTTTTAATGGTACATTTGAAACTTATTTTCTTAATGCTTATCTTAAGGTGGCAAAAACAAGTTTATTGAATGAAATTAAACTTACATTACCCAATGCACAGTCTGGAATAAGTTATACATCACATGATAAACCATGTAACAGATTGTAAATGTCAAAGGTAAAAAAGCTAAAAATCAAGGGTCATAAATTTAGCAAACTGATTATAAATATACATATACTACACAAAATAAAGCTTTTGAAGAAAGTAGATTTCTATGTTTTCTAAAATGGAAAAATGTCTAAGTAGAAGAGCAAGTTATACAATAGTATGTAAACTATAATTCTTTTTAAAATCCACATAAAATGTAAAAGAAAAACATCTGGAAGCATATACAGGCATGGGCAAAGTAGATTTACAGTTGTTCATATGGAAAAATACAAATAATACAAATAATAATTAATAAATAATAATACAAGAATAAACCATTTCACAACGTAAACCTACTTTGCCTACTTCTGTATACACCAAACTTGAAGTGTCTGTCTCTGAAGGAAGGATTACTGAGGATATATTAATTATGTAACTTTGAATTATTAAAAAATAAATAAGCATATATTATTTTTATTTTTTAAAGATTTTATGTATTTATTTTCAGAGAGAGGAGAAGGAGAGAGGGAGAGAAACATTAATTGGTTGCCTCTAACACGTCCCAAACTGAGGACATGGCCGCAAGCCAGGCATGTGCCCTGACTGGGAATCGAACAGGTGATCTTTTGGTTTGCAGGCTGGAACTCAGTCCACTGGGCCACACCAGCCAGGGCAGCATGTATTATTTTTAAAGTGAGAAAAACAATAAAAGGTTTTGGTTTTTAATTTAAGGCTTAAAAGGTTACATCTAGAAGAAATAAAAAACTTCTTGTGGAAGGAATGAAGTGTCTTCAAAGCAACTTAAAGTTCCTTTACTAAAAAGACAATATTTCCTAAGAGTGCGTTGAATTCCACACTAAATTTCTACCTAAAAAAATGAAACTGGATTTTCCAAACCCTTCCCCCTCAATCCCAAAAGGATAAAAATATCCCTATATAATGCGCTCTACCAAGTACTATGTAAGCAAGGAGTATAAAAAGGAGTAATACATGACCCTTATTTTCAAATAGCAAGTGTTCTTAAGATAGACTGATAAACTGAAAAAGAGATGGTAGAGAAACCTATAGATTAAAAAAAATGTACAAAGAAAAATAGATAACCAAAGTGTGAATGTTATTTGGACTCTGATTCAAATAATTAAAAAAAGCATGACAAGTAGAGGAAGTTGAACATGACAGATTATTTAACAATATTAAATTAAGGATTATAAATTATTTTTATATTTGATAATTATATCATAGTTTTTTAAAAACAGTGCTTTTATGTCTTAGAGAGACATACTGAAATATTTATTAGTGAAATAATGACTGGGATTTACTTTAAAATAATTGGGGACAGAGGGGAGAGCCAAAGGAGGACAGTGCAATGGGTATAGATGAAATATGACTGTCCACAACGAGTTGATAGCCACTGAGACTGAGCCACTGACACTTATGCTTCATTACACTATTCTCTCTACTTTGTTACAGGCTTGAAATGTTCCACAATGAACTGTAAGAAAAAATAAAGAATTGATGAACTAACTCTACATATAAATCATGATATATAAGATAATAAAGCAATAGTTCTTAATCTTTTTGAGGAGACAAAAGCAGAAAATCACAGACCCTTTCCCTTGTGAAAAGTGAACAAAACTATGGACCCCTAATTCAGTAAAAGATAAGTATGATGCTCATCTATACACAATTTTGCAAATAATTTTAGGGAGTTCATAGATATAGTAAAGCCATAGTAGACATGGACTCCCATGTTAAAACTCTTGCTGAAGAAATGAGACTCTTAAAAATAACTTCACAAAATAGAGTACAACTACACATTCAAATGATAATGTCCTTCAATGAAGTAATTTCATCAGGTTCATTCACTTATTACAATGACTGTTCAAATCACTGTCAGAATTCCTTTTTAAATATCAGTTAAATGGTACTAAGTACTCTTTAACTATGATTACTGTGCATCTTATTCTATGCAAATTATACCTCAATAAAAATAACAAGCATGGATTCACCAAACATTATAATTTCCAGTTTGAGCAACTGTCTAAATATGCTAAGGTAGTTGCCCTGGAAGCTTCTCAGAACTCAAGCAGACATCTGAGCAAAGGAGGGTCTGGTCAGAAATTCACTGATCTATTCCATAAATACTTCTTAAGTACCAATTATATGCCAGCTATTATGTTAGGAGCTGGAATACAATGGTAAACAAAATCAGATGTAGACTCACTCTACTGGAACATTTGTCTAGTGGAGGAGATTATATTTTTGCCAAGAGATGTGTCAGAAGAAAAGGCACACAAAACCATAAAGCAAAGGAAACTAATGCCAATGAAAGCAAAATAGGCTTCTCTGAGGTAGTGCTTAAATAGAGATATCAAAGATCAGTGGCAGTTAAGTAGGAAAAGAACATTCTAAAAAGAGGGAACAGCCTAAAGGTCCTGTGGCAAGAAAATAATACAAAATTTTTGAAATGTTTGTTCTATATCTGTGAAATATGTCACTGGTATTTTAATAGGGATTGAGTTGATATATAAATTGCTTTGGGTAGTATGGACATTTTGATGATGTTAATTCTTCCAATCCATGAACACGGTATATGCTTCTATTTATTTGTGTCTTCCTTAATGTCTTTTTTCAGTGTTGTGTAGTTTTCTGAGTACAGGTCTTTTAACTCCTTGGTTAGGTTTATTCCTAGGTATTTTATTTTTCTTGTTGCTATAGCAAATGGGATTTCCCCCCCTGATTTCTGTTTCTGATATTTCGTTGTTGGTGTACACAAATGCCTTTGATTTCTGCATATTGACTTTGCATCCTGCTGTTTTGCCAAATTCACTTATTAGGTCAAGTAGTTTTTGGTGGAGTCTATAGGGTTTTCTATGTACACTATCATGTCACCTGCAAACAACGACAGTTTTGCTTCCTCCTTTCCAATTTGGATGCCTTTTATTTCTTTTTCTTGTCTGATCGCTGTGGCTAGGACTTAAATGACCCTGAAGAGCCACAGTGATTTTGAGAAAAAAGAACAAAGTAGGAGGGATCGCAATACCTGATATCAAACTATATTACAAGGCCACTGTAATCAAAACAGTCTGGTAGTGGTGTAAGAATAGACACATAGATCGACAGAACAGAACAGAGAGCCCAGAAATAAACTCAAGTCTCTGTGGTCAATTAATATTTGACAAAGAGGGTAAAAGCATAAAATGGAGTAAAAATAGCCTCTTCAAAAGATGGCATTGGGAGATCTGGAGAGCTACATGCAAAAAAATGAAACTTGATCACAAACTTACACCATACACAAAAATAAACTCAAGATGGATAAAAGTCTTAAATATAAGTCACAACACCATAAAAGTCCTAGAGGAGAACATAAGCAGGAAAATCTTAGATATTCCATGCAGCAATATTTCCACTGATATGTTCCCTAAAGCAAGGGACATAAAGGAAAGAATAAGCAAATGGGACTTCATCAAAATAAAAAGCTTCTGCACAGCTAAAGAAAACATCAGCAAAATGAAAAGGGAACCAACCATATGGGAAAATATATTTGCAAATGATACCTCAGACAAGGGTTTGATCTCCCAAATATATAAGGAACTCACATGACTCCACTCCAGGAAGACAAACAACTCAATTAACAAATGGGCAAAGGACCTGAACAGATACTTCTCCAAGGAGGACATAGAGGGCCCAGAGACATGCGAAAGGATGCTCAGCATCACTAGCCATCAGAGAGATGCAAATTAAAACCACAATGATCAAAATAAAGAGCTTCTGTGGGGCTAAAGAAAACAGTATTAAAATAAAAAGAGAACCAACAGTATGGGAAGACATATTTGCCAATGATACCTCAGACAAGGGTTTGATCTCCAAAAAGATAAAGAACTCATACGACTCCACTCCAGGAAGACAAAAAACCCAATTAAAAAATAGGCAAAAGACATGAACAGACGCTTCTCAAAAGAGGACATACAGAGGGCCCAGAGACATATGAAAAGATGCTCAACATCATTAGCCATCAGAGAGATGCAAATTAAAACCACAATGAGATACCACCTCACACCAGTCAGAATGGCCATCATCAACAAAACAACAGATAACTGTTGGAGGGGATGCGGAGAAAAGGGAACCCTACTGCACTGTTGGTGGGAATGCAGACTTGTGCAGCCACTGTGGAAAACAGTATGGAATTACCTCAGAAAACTAAAAATGGAACTGCCTTCTGAATCCCAGCAATTCCACTACTGGGATTATACCCTAAGAACCCTGAAAAACCAATTCAAAAGAACCTATGCACTCCAATGTTCATAGCAGCACAATTCACAATAGCCAAGTGCTGGAAACAACCTAAGTGCCCATCTACAAATGAGTGGATCAAGAAACTATGGTACATTTACACAATGGAATTCTACGGAGCAGAGAGGAAGAAGGAGCTTATTTATACCCTTGGCAACAGCATGAATGGAACTGGAGAGCATTATGCTAAGTGAAGTAAGCCAGGCGGTGAGGGACAAATACCATATGATCTCACCTTTAACCGGAACATAATCAACAAAAGCAAAAAGCAAGCAAAACTTAACCAGAGACATTGAAATTAAGAACAATCTAACAATAGCCAGGGGGGTGGGGGGGGAGGGGACAATGGGGAGAAGGGATTTCAGGAACCACTATAGAGGACACATGGACAGAACCAAGGGTGGGGAGGGAGGCAGGGAAGGGAGGTGGGATTGGAGGGGGAGGGGAGTGAAGAGTATGCAGACAACTGTAATTGAACAACAATAAAGTAAAAAAAAAACAAACAAAAAACCACAATGGCCATTATAACCAAATCAACAAACAACAAGTGCTGGCGATGTTGTGGAGAAAAGGGAACCCTACTGCACTGTTGGTGGGAATGCAGAATGGTGCAGCCACTGTGCAGAACAGTATGGAATTTCCTTAGAAAACTAAAAATGGAACTACCTTTTGACCCAGCAGTTCCACTGCTGGGATTATACCCTAAGAATCCTGAAACACCAATTCAAAAGAACCTTTGCACCCCAATGTTCATAGCTGGAAGCAACCTAAGTGCCTGTCAGTAAATGAATGGATAAAAAAACTATGGTACATTAACACAATGGAATACTATGCAGCACAAAGAAGGAAGGAGCTTCTACCACTCGCAACAGCATGGATGGATCTGGAGAGCATTATACTAAGTGAAATAAGCCATGCAATGAAATACAAATACCATATGGTCTCACCTATAAGTGGAACCTAATCAACAAAACAAGCAAGCAAAATATAACCAGAGGCATGGGAATAAAGAACAAACTGACAGTAACTGGAGGTGAGGTGGGAGGGGGATGACATGGGAAAGAAGGGGAGGGGTCATCAAGGAACATGTATAAAGGATACATGGACAAAACCAAAGAGGGGATAGGATCGAGGATGGGAGGTTGGGGAGGGAGAGAGCGGTGAGGGGAAATGGAGACAACTGTACTTGAACAATAATTTAAAAAAAAAATTTAAAGAAAATAATACAAAATGTTGTAGAATCTGAAAGAAGATCTGGGTGGAGAAGAGCACAAAAAGTAAGGGGCAAAAATTGAGGGTAGAGAGGTAGGCATGACCCAATGGTATAAACAGGACCTTCTACCACATTAAATACAGAAAGTGAACAAGGATTTTAAGCAGATGGATGGTAAGATTCAAGGTTCGCAAAGTTCATTTGGCTATGATACAGGGAAAGGCTGGTGCCCCTTTCAGAGCCAGCTACAAATTTAATGGTATGAAGGCTAAAAAAAAATTCCAGCCTTGCTACTACCTATGCTCCGAGAGGTCCTATGAAGTCTCTGGAAATTAAAAAAACCTGAATAGTTACTGATAATAAAAATGGTTTTTATTTACAAAATACCTAAAAATAAGTAAGCTAGGTTCCATTTTCATTAAGCTGCAAAAAAGTATAAAAAGTTAATGCAAAGCCTATATTAGTTACACAGGAAATAGTTTTTTAAGGGATAAATTCTAACATCTTTTTTTTTTTTAAAGAGAATAAAGATTTTATTCACTCTCCAAAAAAGGAGAGGGGCATGGTGTGGAGAGATACACCAACCAAACTCTAACATCTTGATCTCCCTTTAGTATTTCCCTTTCCTGTCCTAGCTGGTGTAGCTCAGTGGACGGAGCGCGGGCCTGTGAACCAAAGGGTCGCCGGTTCGATTCCCAGTCAGGGCCCAAGCCTGGGTTGTGGGCCAGGTCCCAGTTGAGGGTACATAAGGGGCAAGCACACACTGGTATTTCTCTCTCTCCCTTCCCCTTTCTCTAAAAAATAAATAAATAAAATATTTTAAAAATTTCCCTTTCCTCCTAAGTCTCTTCAAGTATAAGCAAAAGGGGCTGTTTCGTTAATATTACTTATAACACCTCTTCTTTCTATCACCTCACGTTGCTAATAAGTTCAGTGGTCCACAAAATTCAGAGGGAAAAAAGACTGAATTTGACATTCTCTTTGAGAAGTGCTCCAGAAAAGGAGGTACTTTCAATAAGTTTATTCTCATGTAAGGAAGAAAAGCACAATTTCACAGCACTGGTGACAGAAAGGACATATTTTTCCAAAATAAAATAGGAACTTAAAAAAACTCCTATATCTTTATTGCTGGATATTAAGTTATAGATTTTTATTTTTTATTTACTGGAAAATTAAAAAGCTATTCCTGATCTGTACTTTAATATATCTAATTACATATCTTTACCTACAAATATAAATTAACAATTGATATTCAATTATTAAATAAAAAATACTTATTATAAATAGTATGTGCCTATAAAACAGAGGCACTAAGAAAGCCCAACTATTTATGCCACCCACGAAGATACACTGAAAAACAGAATCAACCACTTGGTATGTACTTTTCTTCCAGATATACATTTATGTATATGAATGTATGTATGAAAATGTTTGTATATATAGTTTAAATATAGTCATGTGTTCATCATACAGAATATTCTACAATGTTCCATTTCAATTGTTAAAAATATATGTAAGACCTGCAGATCCATCTCATGCTTTTTCATAGTCATAGAGTAAATAATTGTAAGTAAAATCTTATAACTTGTTAAATAATTTATTGATAGTTTTCAACTTTCTTATATTATTAAAAAATGCTGCAATGAACATCTTTACACATATTTATAAATTTGTGTTCTCTTCTGTAGTATAAACTCTAAGAATTAAATTAGAAATTTTAAGGTCACAGAACATAAATATTATTGATAACATATCCAAATATAAATTCTCAAATAAGCATATGATTGTCACATGTACAGAATAATTTCCTCAGCATAGAATTCTACCTAAACATAAAAACTTCAATTGCTCTATATTTATTAATATGTGTATGTGATTTTAAAAACCATGACAATAAAAATTGGCATCAGAACATCTGAGTACCTATAGCCAAAACATTAAAAACTTAGTACACAGCTTTTCCTCCTTGGCTGCTTGAAGATTGGCTGCCATCATGAACAACACAGTAGCTATCTGAACCAGAAGTTCATGACCAACAGACTACTTCAGTGGAAACAAACAGTCATTGACATCCTTCATCCTGAGAAGGCAACAACGGTACCTACCAAAGAAATTCAGGAAGAACAAGCCAAATGTATAAGACAACACTTGATGTCATCTTTGTGTTTGGATTCAGAACCCATTCTGGTGGTGGCAAGACAACTGGCTTTAGCATGATTTAGGATTCCTTGGATTATGCAAAGAAAAATGAACCCACACACAGAATTGCAAGACATAACCTATACGAGAAAAAGATCTCAAGAAAACAAAGAAAGAAACACAAGAAAAGAATGAAGAAAGTCAGGGGGACTGCAATGGCCAATGTTAGTGCTGGCAAAAAGGGGAGAGGATGCAAATAACTGTAATTGAACAACAATAAAGTAATTAAAAAAAAAAAAAAAAAAGAAGGAATAAAGCCCTGACCAGTGTGGCTTAGTTGGTTGGGCATACCCCCGCAAAGCGAAAGGTCGCCAACTGGATTCCCCATCAGGGCACATGCCTGGGTTGTGGGTTTGGTCCCTGGTTGGGTGCTTATGAGAAGCAATCCACAGATGTTTCTCTCTCACACTGATGTTTCTCTCCATCTCTTTCTCCCTCTCTCCCCATTCTCTAAAAATAAATAAATAAAATTTAAAAAAAAAGAAGATTCTTCAGTAACTTTATTGATGTTAATTGTGCAGGTTTTTCATGCGAGGATTAATAAACTGAGAACTTTTATGTGGAAAAAAATTAATACACAGGATGCTGTAATGTATATGGAAGAAAGGGACATAGCAAAAGACCTCATAATATATTTTACTGTATTTTAAAAGTCACTGTTTAGTTGAGGCTTGAACCTTCTAAAGTTAAAAACTACATATGTAGTTTACTCTTAAAGAATCTAGGAGTTATTTTACAAGGTGACATGAGATTAAGATCTAATAATGTTTTTCTCCCAAAAGTTCTCAATTGTGCTAATAGTGTTTGCATGTGCATTTTTTTCCTCACTAACTTGAAATGCTATTTTTTATCATATACTAAATGTGTCACATATATTTGAAACTATTTCTGAGTTACATTTTCCTTAATTTTGCACAAGCATTACAAAGTTTTAAACACTGTGACTTTACCATGCACTTTAATATGTAATAAGTCCAATTTTAATTGTTTTTCCTAAAAATATATTTCATTACTAGTGCCAGCTTCATTCTCCCATATAAATATCAAGTTATTGATAAGTTTCATTCCCACACTCCATCCTTAAGTGAATTAAATTCACAAATTAATTTAAATGATATCTTCATCAGATTGAGTTATCCCATACAGAAAGAAGTGTAGCATTACTCTTTATTAAACATCCTCTTTTGTATATCTTAGTATAATTTTTTTGTTTTCTTCATACATGTCAACACATTTCTAATTAAGTTGATTCTTAAGTAGTTAACATTTTTCTTGTTATGACTGTGATTCTTCTTCATTATGTTTTGTAACTAGCAATTGTTACACACAAAAATAAACACAAAAACATCAAAATGAACAAGTTTTAAATAAATGTTTAAAATATTGGGTTGGCCAAAAAGCCCATTTGCTTTTTTCTGTAAAATAAAAGACAGATTTTAAATTTTCACCAATAACTTTATTACTTTGGATATTTTGAATATGTTGGCCATCTCCTGCTATTGGCTTCTAGTGGGTAGAGGCCTGGGGTGCTGCTAAACATCTTCCAATGCTTAAGACAGCCCCACAGCAAAGAATTATTTGGCCAAAATGTCAATAGTACCAAGAAATCTCCCAAACCACTCTTGACACATTCAATCAGTCACAGCATCTTCTCCATCCACTGCAAAAATCTTTTTTTGCATTTCAACTGTGTTTTTACCTTTCTTGAAATAATAAAGCATACAGTGCTGAAAATGTTCCATATTTTCTTCCATCTTCAATATTAAAATGGCTATACAAAAATTCACCAATTTTGATAAGTATTTTTTTTAAATGCACCCTGATATGACAGCTGTCACAGTACAATCTAACAAAATCGTTTCAAGTGAAGTTAAGGACAGCTAAGCACTACTAGAGCCGCTGGATGGAAAAAAACAAACAAACTTTTTGGCTAACCCAATACTGAAATGCTTTAAATCAAGATTTCTGTTTTAGGAACAATTTATAAACTAGTATGTTATCTTTTTGCTAACTATAAAGAATTAGAGAATTTAAAAAATGCACACTACTATTTTATAGAAAAGGGGGAAAAAGCAACTACAATTCATGATTTTCTTCAAATTCTCTACAAAGAGTATCAATTACTTTTAAAGTAAAAGAAAAACCCAAGAAACACAAATCTTTTAAATCTGATACATACTGCATCAGAATCCCTATCTGAAATAGGGCCTGTGACACATATTTTGAAAAATCTCCCCAAGTAATCGTGATGACAACCGTCCATTTAAAAAGAAACAAAACAGTATTACATCCAGGTTAATGTCTTATTTTAAATTCCTATCTGCATCTCTACTATAACCACAAATTTGGAGCACCAAATCACTTTTGCTTCTATCAATACCATTTAAAAATGACTGCAACTTCAATATCTTTTAAAGAAATACAGTGGTATCAATGATTATAATCATTTGACTTTGGGCAATGGGCACACAACACAATATACAGATTGTGTAATCATAGAAATGTACACTTGAAACTTATATAATCTTATTAACCAACGTCACCTCAATGAACAAATAAAATCAAAACACCATCATATTTCTTGAGTTCTTTGATACTACTAATTTTAAGACAGTAATTTATCGACAAATTCAAGTAGAAAAGAAACAATTACTAAAATAAAAACATTGACTATAGGACAAGAGCATAAGCTTATCAGTAAAATCACATACGAATTTTAAAAAACTATCCTTTCTGTTTCTAGCCACCTTTGGTCTTTCAACTAGTCACTAGGTACTCTCTCCCAGCTTTCATATGGCTGGAACAGACTCAGTTCAAATGCCACCTCCTCAGAGAAGCTTTTCTTGTCTACTCTACTTAAATTGGCTCCCCCTTGTTCCTCCTCCCTCCAATCCTTACTACTCCATTCATTTCCTTCATAGCATTTGGCAAAATATGTAATTATTTTGCTTATTGCTTAATTATTATAGTCTGTCTTTTGCACTAGAATCTGTACTTCATAGGGACAGGTGCTGGCCGTATCACAAGTGCTAGGCAGATAGTAGGTACTCAAACATCTATTGATTTAATTGCCTGTACTCATGAACTCAGTGACAGTTTTATTTTTGGCCAAAACAAAACCTGAGATTTCTGCCTGCATTTTCGACTTGATTGAGCGTAATTAATTTTACTTTTCCAAATTAAATATAGACGGAAGTTAACAGCTTCTTTAAAATCACTCAGAAACTCTGACAGGTAGATATTCTCCCAGATGCATGAACCAGTCATACCAATCTTGCCTAGCTTTGAAATTAAGAGACTGAGATATTTGGCAATTTTGCTGTCTTTGAATTAATTGGCATGTGTCAGGCAATCTGCCGAGACAATTAATTGTTCATTACAAAGCTGTATTATACTATGATTATTTTGTAGACATTTTAAGCAACAATCAGGGATGCAAATTCAATTAAAAATTCGACCCTATGTGGTGCTACTAATATCAATTGAAATGATAACTGAACAAATGAATACACAAAGCTAAAGTCTCGAAATACATAATAGGGCATGACTTATTGCTTCTTCACAATTCACTTGCCTGGTTGCTGAAAAGTTTATTCGGACAAGACACATTCTGATTTCAAAAATGTTAAAATGTGAAAAAAGTATCTTAAAGGTTATTAATAAGCATAAACACTGTATCAGCTGTTTTCTATATTTTATCTGATTTAATGAGAGACAACAGAACAACAGAATCTAGTAGTCTGGAGCAGCAATTCTCAAATGTTTGTATCAGAATCACCTTTCAGTCTTTCATTTTAACAGTTTATTAATTCATTTAAAAAAATAAGCCCATTACATGTTAACATAAATAACATTTCTAAACTGAAAATTCACTTTTCCAAAACAAAAACAAATTTAATGAAAAAAGTAACATTTTATGTTTTTTGCAAATCTCATTATTGCTTCTGTATTGTTGAAAGACTGTATTCATCAGAGAATGACAGTAAAGAAGGCAAATACTATCCAAGTATTAATATAAAAAATAATTTTGATCCCATGGACCCACATAACATTTGGAGCATGGACTCCGGGGCTAGACCAAGTTTAAGGTCCCTTCCTCTAGCTATATTTAAACCCTCTTACCTTACTAGCTATACTTAAACTGTCTGTACTTCATTCCTCTCATTTCAAAAAGCGAGATAATAGTAGTACTGTACTTATGTCATATTGTTATTGCATACTTGGAACAGTTCTTATCAAAAGGTAAACACTATATAAGTATTTCCTACAAGTGTTATATAATTAATCTTCATGATACTATGTGCTATAAAATAGGTTCTTTTATTTCCAGCTAATAGATAAGAAAATTAAAGTGTAAAGAGGTTGAATGAACCACACAAGGTAACACAGTTTAAATGGCAGAATTCAGATTTGGATTTAATACCTACTGTGAAGCTTATGATTGAAAAACTAACCTAGCCCCTTTCTTATAGCTCATGCTATTCCCCCCACCATCTTCTATGTCCTGCCCATACCCTTCTTTCAGTTTCTCTATGGCTTTACACACATCTTCACCCCAGGATTCTGGGTAGACTGTTTTAGGACTGTAATGCTATCTTACTCCTGCTATTTAAATAGGTGGCTCCCACCCTGGTTGAGTAGCTCAGTTGATTAGAGTGTAGTCCTGATACATCAAGGTTGCAGATTCTATCCCTGGTCAGAGCACATAAAAGAATCAACCAATGAATACATAAAATAAGTGGAACAACAAATCAAAGTTTCTCTCTCTCCTTTCCTCTCACTCACTCTCTAAAAATAAATTTAAAAAATACATACATACTTACATACATACATAACTTAAATAGGTGGCTACTTTCAATCCCATTAGTACTGGAAGACCTTTCTTGGCCACTTTAGTAGTTCTTTCTTCTTTCTCCAGTATTTTCCATTCCAACAAACATGGTTCATTTCCTCCCTAGAGCTTTGGATTTTGTACCTTGTTTATTAGACCTTACTACTTATTGTCTATCTTCTCCATCAGATTGTAAGTTCCATGAGAACAGGGTCCATTTCTGCTTTACTCACATATGAGTGCTGACTATACACTCAAAACTAACAAGCATACTAAGGTATCAGGATATATGTCAGGTACTTAATGCATATTTGTTGAATCAATGAACCGCACTGCTTCCATGACCTTCGAAAAATCACTTAAACTCTTCGGGCTTGTTTTCTGCAATGATAAATTACTTTCTAAATCTAAAATCCTATAAATATATTTTAGTACCTTCATTTGAAAAGTAGAATAGTACTGGTTACAGAAAAAATTTTAAATATATATTTCCTAACTAGACTCAGTATCTTTTAGTGTAGCTATGAACACAGGTATAAATATACTGCAAATTTTATTTAAGCAAATGACATAGAATTCTGAAGATCATTTCTCCTATTTTTTAGTACACTCACTCCATCTCCTGGTTTATATAAAAACTCTCTATAAGAGCAAAAATCAAGCTGATATTCCAACATGCAGCTCAATTCAGCCCATACTGCCTTACTCCCAGAGTATACAACAAAGTAAAGAGGATATCACAGAAGATGATTTTCTTTTTAGTGACCATGGAAATGGTGACCTTTATTAGCAAGCCCTAATAAAATATAATGAACAAAATAATGAACTGCTGGAACATGATCCGAAGGAGGCAAACTCCTGGTACTTGTATGATAATTGCTGGGAAGCAAACTCATAGTACTTGTATGATAAGCTTTTTATCACCTACATGGATAAAAATTGTCTTAGCTGACAATCGGCACATAACTTTTTAGGAATTGCCAATTTACAGGGAATCAGAATATAAGAGATGGTGCAGCCAAGTGGTTGAAGAGTACAGGCTCTGTCATGCTAGACTGCCAGAGTCTGAGTTTCAGCTCCATGACCTACCAGCCATGTGTCCTTGGGACACTTTCTTAGCTTCTCTTTATAAAATGGGGATACTGTAAGTACCTATGTCAAAGTTTTTTTTAAGATTAAATAAGTTATATCAGCGAGCAAAACTAATTATAAGTGCTCTTAAGGGTTTCTGGTGGACCAAAATTTTTAATAAACAAAGCTACACAAGTATCAGGACAACACATAAGAGTAAAAAGTGAATTTGCTATTGCAAATTTTCAAACTTAGGTCAAAGACTATTTCGATTAAGTTTGAAATTTAAATATGTAAAATGTGCTGCTTTTGTAAATACCAAGTTCCCTAAGAAAAACCTAGAGCTATAATGTCCAATTTAGCAGGCACTAGCTGCAAGTGGCTATTTAAATTTAAATTAAAATAAAATTTAAAGATTTAATTCCTTAGTTGCACTAGCTACATACATTTCAAGTGCTCAGTAGCTGTATGTGGCTTGTGTCTGCCATACTGGACTGCACAGATAAAGATCACAGACATCATCATGGAAATTATATACCAATCTAGATATAACTAAATAATACAGTAACAATGAGTAAATTTGATAAATCAATAACTGTAAAGTTTAGGCCACAAAAAAGGTTAAAAGATACAACTATTAAAAAGAAAACACTTTCAAAAGTAAATTTCAAAATGTATTAATTAAGATGTGATTATTTCAAGTCTCCTGGGTAAAACTGCTTTAAAAATAGAAGATATCCACCAAAGATTACCAAAAATTCTAACATGTCTAAATGTATGGGAAATTCATGCTTTATCCTTTAAAAAGTTAAAATCTATAATTTTTACCTCTGTTCTGAGATCAATTTTCTAAAGGAGGAGGTGGCACAGGAATGCAGCACAGTTCAAGTATGGAATTCATTTGTTGAGACTTAAATATTTTCCAACCCTATAAAAAATGAAAACAGAAAACTGTAAAATATTGTGAAATAGTCTCAAGAATGTAATACAAAGAAAGAATAATTTTGGTAAGACTTTTATAATGTAGTTTATCTAATTTAAAAAATAGAGACTCAAAAGTTTCCATAATAACTAGCATATACTTTTGTGCCGTTACAAAAGCTAATTAAAAAAAAAAATTAGATTTAGAGAAACGAAATATGAGTTTTAGTTTCATATTAGCATTAATTATCTGTAAGATCTTGAGTAGGTTACTTAAATTTTCTGGATCCTCACTTGACTAATCTATAAAATTAAAATATCCAGCCAATAATTCTTTGAATCCAATAGTATAGTGATCTCTCTCTCTCTCTCTCTCTCACACACACACACACACACACACACACACTCATTAAAATTTTAATATAAACCCTGTTTGGTGTGGCTCAGTAGATTGAGTGCTGGCCTGGGAATCAAAGGGTCACCTGTTTGATTCCCAGTCTAGGGCACATGCCTGGGTTGTGGGCCAGGTTCCAAGTAGGGGGCGTGCAAGAGACAACCACACATTGATATTTCTCTCCCTCCCTTCCCCTCTCTAAAAATAAATAAATAAAGTCTTTTAAAAAAATTTTAACATACAGTATAAAAACAAGCTTAAATACTAAGTATCAATGAACATAAAATCTTTTTAGATGAGTTTTAAGAACTGAAAATTTTACCATTTTAAAAAAGAACACAGAAAATGCTATTAACGTGAATTTTTGGTACAAAGTTAAAAGTTTTTTGATCAGAGGGAATCATTTTCAAATTGCTAATGGTATACTTTTTTCACAAACTGATAATGATTTCCATGTCATCGATGATCACAATATGAAAAGATGCAAGATGCTCAATGTCACTAACTATCAGAGAAATGCAAACTAAAACCATGATATTTCACCTCACACCTGCCAGGATGGCTATCATCAATCAATCAACAAATAAGTGTTGGCAAGGATGTGGAGAAAAGGGAACCCTCATGCAATGCTGGTGGGAATGCAAACTGGTGCAGCCACTGTGGAAAGCAGTATGGAGTTACCTCCAAAATTTTAAAAATGGAACTGCTTTATGATTCAGTGATTCCACTACTGAGAATTTACCTGAAGAAACCCAAAACACTAATTCGACAGAATATATGCTCCCCTATGTTCACTGCAGCATTATTTATAATAACCAAGATTTGGAGGTAGCCCAACTACCCACTAGTGGATGAATGGATAAAAGAGCTGTGGTAGAATACTACTTAGCTATTAAAAAAAAATAAGAAGGAAATCTTACCTTTTGTGAAAACATGGATGGACCTGGAGAGTATTATACTAAGTGAATCAAGCTAGTCAGAGAAAAGACAAGTACCATATAATTTCACTTATATGTGAAATCAAATGAACAAAATAACAAACAAAATAGAAACAGACTCAAGCTGTCAGAGGGGAGGCAGGTGGGGGCCGGGTGAAAAACGTGAAGGGATTAAGCAAAAAACAGAACAAAACAAAAACAAAACTCTCATAGATAGTTAACGGTATAGTCATTACCGAGGGAAATGGGGAGGGGCGGGTAAAGGAGGAATAAATGGTGAAGGAAAGAGACATGAGCTGGGCTGGTGAACACATAATACAATATATAGCTGATATATTATAGAATTGTGTACCTTAAACCTATATAATATTATTAACCAATATGACCCCAATAAATTCAACTGAAAAATTTCCGTGTGATTTTTCTTTTTAATCACAAGTTGTTTGTTAATAAATTTTCAGTTTCTAGTCCCCTAAAAGATCACTAGTCCCCATCTAATACAGATCCCCACCCCAAACCCCACTGTTCTAGTTTATATACTCAGCTAAAAGCCACTTCTGAACCTTACTTATGGCCAAATGACTTAAGTCCTGATCAATCAGATCAGAGGAAAGATTATACGGGGAATTCTAGAAATGTTTCTTAAAAGTGTGAGGCATGTCCCTTTTGTCCTTTGCCCTTCTTTCTCCTTCCTCTGCCTAGAACAGTGCGATCGCTGGATAACCATTCTTTGATCTTGAAAATGGAAGCCACATGCGAAAAAGAGAGGAGACTGGGTCTCTGACAACTCTAGAGTTGCCATATCAGTCCTACACAGCCAATTTCTGAATGTTTTTTCACAAGCCAAAAATAAATTATTCTCTTATCTTTTAAAAAAGATTTATTTATTTTTAGAGAGAGGAGAAGGAAGAGAAAAAGAAAAGGCGAGAAACATCGATATACAAGAAATACATCGATCAGTTGCCTCTCAAATGCCCCCAACTGGGGACCCAGCATGCAACTCAGGCATGTGCCCTGACTGGGAATCAAATTGGTGACCTTTCAGTTCTCAGGCCGGCACTCAATCCACTGAGCCACAGCAGCCAGGGCTAAATTACTATCTTGTTTTAGCAACAGTTATTTCTTATCTTTGTTTCTAGTAGCCAACCACAATTCCTAACTAATAATGTAAGAAAGAGACTCCAGCAACAAATATGTGGTCCAAGATACCAACAGCCATCTCAGCTATGCTTCAGTCTAACGCTGACAAAGGGTAAAGTTTTCCCACAGAAATGGGGAGTAAAGTAGAAAGCAAGCCTGCACGAAGAGCCTGTGCTCTGTGAGGGCGCACCACCATTAGAGTTCAGTTGGAGGGACGTTATTGTGGTTTAGTACACTGACAAGATTTCATAATACAGCACTGTAATTTCTTGCCAACATTTGGGAATTATGTTTTAGAAAAGTAATTTGGCATATAAAACTGTGACCATAAAGACCAAGTTATATAAAAATAAGAGGTTAGGTTTAAACCTTTTCAAATAAAAAAATGAGTGACCTTTCTTCAGATTAACCTTCTTCAAGTTTTCAGGAAACACTGCTATTGCATAACAATCAGATAAGGCTGATTCTCTTACGTATCATGCAGACTACTTCATGATTTCCAAATGTCTCGCCTTGCTTGCCACTTAATGCCTTTTGTACTTGGGTATTTGTTTTTACTATTAAGCCTCAGCAAAACTTTTCACAAATTCTTATAGCAATTATGTCATTTTTGGGGCTGTTTTTCATCCTTAAATTAAGAAAATAGAAAATAGTCCCATCTCTCCATGGACACTGTTATGGACATTTTTGCATCTCACCAAAATTCATATATTGAAATAGTAACCTGCAATGTGATTATATTAAAAGGTGAGGACTTTGGAAGGTGATCAAGTCATAAGGGTAGAGCTCTCCTGAGTGGGATTAGTGCCCTTATAAAAGAGGCACCAGAGAGCTCTCACACCCCTTCTGCCATGTGATGACACAGTGAGAAGACAGCCATCACCGAATAAGGAAGTGGGCCCTCAGCAGGCACACAATTTTCTGGCACCTTGATCTTGGACTTCACCAGCCTCTAGAACTGTGAGAAATAAATGTTTGTTGTTTAAGCCACCCAGTCTGTGGTACTTTGTTATGGCAGCCCAAACTGGTTGAGACAGAGGTCCTTCCAACAGAATATGGTAAAGGGACATTATATGAACATAAGTTCAAAGCCTAAGCTTCAAACAGGCCTTGCAGCCTTGCAGCTTCTACCTTCACCTGTTTAGAACACTACCCTGAGAATGCTTTATAAGGATGCCAGATTAGCCTACTAGAGGATGAGAAGCCACAAAGAGAAGACTGTAGCACTTTAATAACAGACAGGCAACACCAAGTGCAAACATCAGTGAGGACATCTTGGACCTTCCAACTCAGTCAACTCTCCAAGTAGATTCAACTGCATGGGAGAGGCAAATGAAACCAACAGAGGAACTGTTCAGCCAACCTTTAGAATCATGAAAAATAACAAATCTTTTTGTCTTAGGTCATTAACTTTTGGGATGGTGTGTAAGGCTGCAATACCAAATAAGCAAATTTAAAATAATACTTAATAGTTTCTTGAAGTTGAGAAATATTACTTGAGATTTTTCTATCTTTGATTCACCTATTATAGTATCCTGGAGGTCATGCTGACTCCAATGCTTCGTTCCACTATGATTAAAAAAGAGAAAGTAAGGTATGAAGGTACAATGGGGAGACGTTAAAAGAGTTTTGTGTGAAGTGACCAAAATGTGATAGGCACTCTGGTTGCATTATAGAATAGCCTGGAGGGAAGAAAGACTGAAAGTAAGGTGACCAATAAGAAGACTGTTGGAATGGTCCTCGTGAGAGGCATAGTAAGAAGTTAGAGGCTTGAACTATCACTGCTGCTGCTATTATATTTATTATGTATTTATGACACAATAAGAAACTTACATATATTTGCTTATTTAATCCTTATAACAACCCTTTAAATTTTTAAAAAATTTTGATATAATTATAGACAGGAAGGTACCATATACCTGTTGCTCAGTTTCCCCCAATGGTAACATTTATAATTCTATAAATAATCAAAGTCACACCTCTTAATATATTACATAATTGAATTTTTATTCCTTTCTCCAAAATTAAAGTCTATACTTTTTCTAATACTTGTCTTTGTGGCAGATAGATACTCAAACAGAAAGTCTAGAATACATAAAAATGAACCATAAATTTCTAAACAGGACCTCTGTCAAAGTCAACACATTCACAATTCCAAGTTTTACTACGTATCAGTGAGTGAATGTTTATGCAAAAGCTAAATGTGTATCTTCTTTGTATCGTTGCAAAAAGACCTTTCATTGAGAAAATTTCCAATTCTTATTTACCAATTGTAGTTTGATTCTAGAATTAGATAGCTTTTGGACACATTGAGAGAACAAGATATAAGTAAATATCTGTACAAGTTAGCACAGGTCTGAATCATGAAAGAAATTAGCTTGGTTTATGGAAAGCAGCTAAATGCCAAGTAAAAAATAATCCAAACCAAAACATTCAACAAAATTTTTATTTCTGGCAACTTTAGTCCTAACTAGAAAATCTATCCCAGCTATGACATTTAAGGGTGAAAATTTATTGAGCTATAAAAATATTGGTAGATTTGACGGCCCTTTCTCTCAAGCAAAAACTACTGGTACTGGTTCATATCACAAGTAAGAGAGCTTTGAATTAGAGCAATGATTTGAAAGTGGAAGTCAATGGCGAACCATATCATCTGGACATTTTTGTTTTCTTCAAAATATGTATACCTACCTTCCTTTACATTCATCCTACCACTAAGATTCTGAAGGGTAGTGGAGATGATGTGTGTGTGCCTTTTTTAAAAACTCCTAGATTATTCTGAATATGTATATAAACTCCACTTTCACAGAGATTTTCTGAATTAGGTCCAACTCTATTTTCACATTGTATCAATAGCAGCAAAAGGAGCAGAGCTACAAAATGACAAGAACTCAGTAGAAGGCTCTGCAGATAAGGGGCTGAACTCACACAAGCTGTAAGCCGCCTTCAGAGCTTCCTGTGCCAGCTCCCTCCAGAATCCACTCCATCACATTTTAGACAATGGCAAATGTTCAGTTCATCATTCTGAGAAAAGCACATAGTCTACTAGCCAGACAAAAATTTAGAAAAGAAGCTATTTTGGGTATCAAAAAAACTAAGAAGCCACAGACATTGAAACACAAAAATTCATCTGTTCTTGCATTAAAAGAATAACAAAGTACTATTTTGTGCAGCTGACAACTTTTTTGGATTAATTACTTTCTGCTCATGTTTCATCATTTTAGTTTTTTTTTTAAATTTAGCACTGGTTTTTCTACGATAAAGCTCAGTCAGGCTGAAAATCTTAATTATTCTAAAACTTAGTAAACTACTATAAGATGCCAAAACTATTAAAAACAATCAAATAGACTAAATCTATTGCATGTGAAGATGGCTTAAGAGTTGGATTTAAAAACAAGCTTTCAAGGTCCATTTTAGAGCAAACAATTATACTTTCTTATAGCCATTGTTTCAAATTCCTTATAAGAGCCCCAATACAGAAATGTGTCAGAAAGTGGACTTCTAATTATGTATATATAATCAGCCAATTGTTATTGTATTTTAATTTGGACTAGTGTTTCTTAAATCACTTGGTAATTGCCTACTCAATTGTTCAACTTTACTGCATTCTACAATGACACCTACTGGCCATTCAAAATCAGCCATTAGTTCTCTAAGACGGCGCTAGTAGGCTGATTACATAAGAAACACACACACACACACACACACACACACACACACACACACACACACTACATAAAAGCAGATTTGTTCAGGGGTACTCACACTACTAAAATAGAAGCAGAAGTATTCTTTGTGACTGAGAGATAGTTTTATCCTTGCAAAAAAGTAAAAAGGCAACGAAACACCAAGTGTCAAAATTTTAATCTAAAGCATTGATAAATATTGCAGTATTCCAAACATTTCAGAACTAACAAACTCTAATGATCCACCTCTCCTTACCAAATGATATTTAGACAAATAAATGAATTTTTGATTTAGGTTCTGGGATGTACTAACAAACTATTAATAGAAAAAGGAAAATTATAGTACACTTGCTAATACTGCATTAGTCCTTATCTTCCAAGTAAAATGCAACCTTCGATCAGCTTACATTTTAGCAATTTATAATGCTTCTTCTAAAACTGTTTTCCAGTGAGCTATGGAACCAAGTTTTTAATGTAATTTGTCCTTCCATAACATAGTTAATGAAATTCTTATATTAATTGTACATTTCATTGTGCAAGCAATTAATTATTAAAACCCAGGAAAAACATGATAATTCAGTTATCTATGTCTGTAAATACATTTTACCTGAGTCGAGAGGTTCAAAAGGCATACTTTTTAAACCTAATAATCCATAACTAGTTTCTCAGATTTACACAGCAAGTTATTTAAAACATGACTTTTGCATTGCCCCCTCTCCATTTAGACCACCACCTTATTTTCAGACTCTAACATCCACAATATCTAGGGGTAAAAATCTAACAACGAAATTTCCAGTCATTTTCCAATTTGCACTTACCTCCCACTATAGATTTTTGAGGCTCTCCACTTTCCTGAAGATGAGAAAAAAGAAGTATTTGTAATCAGCCTTGACCCTCAAATCAAATAAATTCATGAACTACAAAACGTGAACCTGGCCGCGCTCATCTCAAACTAACGAATCTTTCAACCCAAGTCCATATTTGGGATAAGGTCTTCGTGACTATTCTATCTTTCACGCGTCTACGCTCACAGAGCCTGCTGGGCTCTGTAACCAAAGAAAAAACTATTCTGACACATCAATAGGTTACCGGACCTCCTTTTCCAAAAGGGACAACCTAGATTTTAGGGTATATAACAGCCAAGGGTTATATAATGTACTCGTGTAGCTATAAAGAGTTTCAAGGATCCGATGGCCAGTAAATATCTTTCTTCTCCGCTTCCCCTTCCCACCCCAAGGAAAGGCCCTAGGATTTCTCTCGGGTGCCTGCAATGCCGCATCCTTTCATCTGAGCTTCGTGCAAAAAATTCCTCCAGCCCTCACGACACCGTCTTGTTCCCGCCTCCCTCCTCTCTTGGCTGGCGCCACAGCAGCCCCCCACGCCCTAGGCCCCCCACGTCGCCGCACTGGGCTCAGCCGCCACCCGCCTCCGCTGCCTTCTACTCCTCACGACCCTCCCAAGAGGCTACCTGGTCTACGACAGGTTCCGGAACCACCAACACTGCGGCTACCACCTCCCCAAACCACCCTCGTCAGATCCCCTCTATAGTTCCTGCAGCCGGAGGAGACGAAAATCCCTCCTGATGAAGCCCTCTGCGTCCGCCAAAGACAGCGCAGCCGCCTACCTGTCACCCCGCTGTCTCTGGCTTCTAACCGCCACCGCCTCCCGCAGCCGCCGGCCCACTGCAGCGCAATAACCAGCCCACCCACTGGGTGAGTCCACGCTCTAACAACAGCCTCACTTATTGGCTGCAGCATGTCCACGGCCCACCCCTCTGTTCAGTGGCTAAGGATTCCGTTCTCCAAACAAGGAAAACAGCGCCTGTCTCCCGCCCCTCTGCCCTGCACAGTTTGTCTTTTTGAAGTTAGACTATGGATGCCCAGAAATGCGGAAACACTGTCGACTTTCAGCCTCCTTCACGTCATCTCCATAAATCTATGACCCCGTACCGGAACGTTAAATGACTTCTTGGCTTTCCTGCCGAATGGTACTCGAGGTGACAACTTCCGTTTCCGTTTGGCTCCGGCTGAAGGGTTGAATATTGAATGTCCTGAGAGGTCAGATTGCTGTCAGGTAAATTAGAGAGTCGGTGGGACGTCTCTTGAATGGGAATAAGAATGAAACTCTATTCTGGGGAATTTACAAAGGGAGAGGCTACATAAAGAAGGATGGTAAGGGAGTGTAGCTCCAGAGGGAAGGAGATCGAAGAACTAGCGGGAGAGAACTATGAAGTCCCGGGGTGGTGAAGGGTGGTTGTAAAAAGATGTAGGCAGAATTACTGTGGTCATTAAGTCCAGATTTTTTTTTCTTTCTCTTCCACCAGCACTACCTCCCCTACCCTGTGTTTTTTGGTTTGCTTTTGAATTGAATAAAGGCAGAACAGCCCCCATATCGAAAATTTGTAAAGTAGGAATAATTGTAATGCCTGCCTCACAAATATGTATAGTTTTAAGTGAAATTTTTCTGGTATGAGTGTTTTTAACTGAGCGTTGAAGTGAAAAAAGTAGAATACAAAGTCACATTCATTTTTATAGTGATTTACTCTAAAAGTTTTACTGTTTTAAAGTTGCATCGTACATAGATGCGGGGACCAGAAGGGACACTGAAAGTTCATTTGTCTTTTATTTTCTAGTACTCTAATAGCATCCACAATTTTTAAGAGGAAATTGGGATATATACTTGAGTCTTTGGTAAATCATAAAATTACATGTAATGTAAGGGCATAATCTTATTTCCTTCTTAGGGATTCCAGCCCCTTTTAGTGGAGGTTGATCTTCACGAAACTTACAGGTTCACACAAACATAGGTAGATAGCTTTTTAAAATTTCATGATTACATGGTTCTTCCTTTTCTTTTTAAAGATTTTATTTATTTCTTTTTAGAAAGGGGAAGGGAGGGAGAAAGAGAGGGAGTGAAGTATCAATGTGTGGTTGCCTCTCATGTGGGCCCCATTAGGGACCTGGCCTGCAACCCAGGCATGTGCCCTGATTGGGAATCGGACCAGTGACTCTGGTTCGCAGCCAGTGCTCAATCCACTGAGCTACGCCAGTCAGGGCTGGGTTTTTCTTTTTTTAACTAATTTCCTTGCCATTCTTGTTTGAACAGCTCTGAACTGGAAATAATCACCTGTTGTTGAGTCCTTGGCATAATTTGTCACTTTATCTAATTTTACTTATTATTGCAAAGTATACATAACAGAAGGATGTATAAAACATAAGTACATTTTAAGGAATTATAATTAAGCAAACACTTGTGTAAACCACCCTTCAGGTTAGGAAATAAAGCATTGCCTGTAACTTAGAACATGCATTCTCAAAAGAAGTAATTGACCTTCAAGCAGGTGAAAATTGGTTTTGCAAGGATGGAAAAAAATCTTGGATACTACAATGGTTTATGGCCTTCCAAAGAACCATGATATATAAGCACATATACAATATGTCTGTGGCATTAAAATTTCAGTGTGGAAGTGGGTGAGAATGTGATAAGGAAAACAACTGTCCAGGAAAAGCTCCTTTGGGGTACAAGAATTAAAAATAGGTTGAAAAACTGCCTTAAAGCTCCCTGTAGAGCTCTGATTTTATCTCCTCCACCAGGAGGTAGCTACTGCCCTAACTCGTGATAAGCATTCACTTGTTTTACTTTAATTTTCCATCTCATGCATTCCTAAAAAATGAATTGTTAGGTTTTTCAATTTATATTAGTGGGATAAAAGTATATGTATTTTTTATGACTCACCCCTTTGCCCTTTATTATAGTTGTAAGATTCATTCATACTGTTGCATGTTGTTTTTCATTGTCTAATGTTCTATGGGAGACTGTTTCATAATTAACCAGTTATTGTGGTTGGATATTTGGGTTGTTTACTGTTTGGGGCTAGCATCAACAATGTGGTTAAAAGATTCTTATAAAATATATATCTATTGATATATACATGCAAGAGTTTCTCTAGAGCAGTGTGTTGTTCAACAATAATGTAATACAAGCTACATATGTAATTTAAAACTTCTTAGTAACTGCCCTGACCAACTAACACTCAGTTGGACTTTGTCCTGCAGAGTGAAAGGTTGCTGGTTTGACTCTTGGTCAGGGCACATGCCTGGCTCACAGGTTCGGTCCTGGTCAGGGTGCATGTGAGAAGCAACCAATCGATGTTTCCTACACTGACGTTTCTCTCCCACTCTTTCTCATCTGCTTCCCTTCTGTCTCTCAAAAATAAATAAATAAGTAAATTTCTTAGTAACCGTATTAAAAATGTAAAAAGAAACAAAATTAATTTAATGATATATTTGTGAGTATATTCAAAATATTTTAAAATGTAATCAGTGTTAAAAGTTATTAATGAAATATTTTTTCTTCTTACTGTTTTCAAATTGATGTATTTTATACTTGCAGAGTATGTTTGTATGCTAAGTTTTCACAAGTATAAATGCTTGATCTGTTTATATTTTATCAAATTTACTGTTGATAAAGTAAATCCATATATTTTCCAGTATCTAATTTGAGAATCCGTTTTGAAATTTAAATTAATTACAGTGAAATAAAAAGCCTAGTTCCCCAATTGCACTAGCCACATTCAAGTGCTAGTGGCTACCATACTAGACAGTGCAGACTTAGCATATGTATACTTAGGAGTAGAATTGCTAGGCCATAAGGTATTCAAGTGTTCACTCAGCTTTTCTAGGTCATGCCAGTTTTTCAGAGGGGTTGTGCTAAGTCATATTCTCACCACCAGGGTGTGAAGGCACATCACGATGTGCTTTCTCCATTTCTCACACTATTGCAAAGGAGCTTTTATCTTCATGTTATATGAATAAACTGAAATTTAGAGAGATTAAATGATTTGCCCTGAATTTTACAGCAACTAGTGGTGCATTCAGGTTTTGATGCCAGATCTGTACAGCACCAAAGTCTTCACTTAAGTAGAATTCCAAACTTGTCCCTCAAGTGGTAAGGATAAATCATGGTTTGATTTATGCTGTTCTGAAGTAGAAATAATTTTTTAAAGAAAATGAAAAGTTTTCTAGAAATAGTGTTGTTCAACTTTTTTTTTTTTTAAGATTTTATTTATTTATTTTTTAGAGAGAGGAGAAGGGAGAGAAAGAGCAATGTACGGTTGCTTCTCACATGGCCCTCACTGGGGACCTGGCCTGCAACCCAGGCATGTGCCCCGACTGGGAATCGAACCGGGACCCTCTGATTCCCAGCCCGCGCTCAATCCACTGAGCTACACTAGCCGGGCTGTGTTGTTCAACTTTTTGAAAGGTCATTGAAATATTCTATTTAGTACTGAAATATTTTAATTAGGTATAAGAGAAAACACATTTATTAAAGGAAATTTGTTTAGGAAAAATTATGTGTACTTTCATGTTTTCTTCAAAAGATTTATCTTCCAAATTACCTAATATTTTGAGCATAGTAATATAAAATTGAGACATACTATGGTAATGTTTTGATTTTTATTTTCAAAATCAAACTTTTTTGTCAAAAAATGTTGATGTTTGTTTTGTATTCTCTTCCAAGTACATTGATACTCAATTAGGGTTAATATTCTAGAATTGACATTTGCCAAAATAAGGGTTTGGGCTGTAATCTCTTCAAACATTTTTGGAATGAAACATTGCTTAAAAAATATTTTTTAAAACATGGCTTGAAGAAGCCAAGACATTATTATTGTTATTAAACCATTCTAAAAGTTTTTTGTAATAAGGTATTGAATTTCAAAGGTCAGGCTGAAATCTAAAACTGTAATTTTTTCCTTTATGTTATTGAAGCTACCAAATGAAAATGAAGTAATTGATTAAATGTTTCATTCAAAGTTATGAATGTTGTAGTGTTAACTTGTGTTTCGTGAGTATTGCTTTTTATTCTCTTTTAAATGTGAAAATCATCAAGGTAATGTTTTGTGATATCTTAATATGTCTTTAAATATAAATATTAAATGTTAATTTGTCAGAATTAATATATACAGTTTTCCTCCTATGTTCTGGGAAATATTGTTTAATGAAATGAGCATTTTATATAATGTATTTTTAGTATACACTGTCTAATAATTACCAGTCTTCTCAAATGCAGTTTAAGAATCCTGCCTTATTATTGGGCCTGTTCATCTTTATAAATGCAAACATAATGGTAATAATTATTTGGTTTGGCTTTATTTCTGGAGAGCAGTGATTATAGAATTGCTACTGCTAACTTATATAAATTTACAGTGTAGCATTATTAATTTATTCCCCATTAATTTGAAATTCATAGCAGCTTAATTGGGTACTGAGCTGAAGTTTATTTTTACATTATGTATAAAGTAATGCTAGTAAGATGTTTAAAATAGAGGAATATGGAGGCACTTCCAGCCAAGATGGGGGCATAGATAAATGCAATACTCCCATCCTCCGCAATCACATCAAAATTACAAGTAAAGTACAGAAGAACCACCATTCAGACCTCCTGAAATCTGGCTGAATGGAAGTTTTACTAGATTAAATAAGAAGCCACGTGGAGACTGGTACGAGGGATAGAGACATGGAACAAGCTGGTCCCACACCTGCAAGCCTCAGATAAAAATCAGGAGGGTTATCTCGGCCACAGAGTTACCCCCTAAGGAATGAAGGGTCCCAGCTCCACACCAGGCCCCCAGGCTCAGGGTTCCAGTGCTGGGAAGAGAAATGCCTATAACTTCCGGCTGTAAAACCAGCGAGAATTCTAGACAGAGTGCTGCTGGAGTCCCAGGAAGTTCCTCTTAAAGGGCCTTCACATGGACTAAATCTTACTTCCTAAGCTCTAGCTCTGGGATAACAGCTTCAAAGGCACCAGGGACAGCTTTCTCCCAGAAGAAGCACTGGCAGGGGTCATTGTTCCTTTGATGAGCCCTCTCCCCACAGAGCTGGCAGGTAGGCGCCATCAACCTGGCTATCACTGTTTGCTCCAACCTGAAAAATCCCTGAGATGCCTCCACCAAACTTGCAGGCCCATCCAAGCTGTTTCTAGTGGATTTTCATGTGAATGGCCTGTCTTAACTCAAGCTTCAGACTTTACTAAAACCTCTCAAACAAGCAGCATCTAGCCTCTGTGTACCTCACACCTCTCGCTAAGTCTTCCCAGGCTCAGCACTAGAAGCAGCTGGCCTTGGTTTGCAGCTTGGCCACTCCTGCACACCTCCAAGCCCAGCACAAATAGCCATCTGCAGATCATTCTGTAGTTCATGCCAGGTTGCCCCAGCAGGACACAGGTGGTGACTGACCTTGTACCTCCTAGGAGGCCCCAGAGCTGGTATACCTGGTGAACAGCTTCAGACCATGCAGTATTATAACTACCACCACCACAAGCCACATGCTCAGGTGGTGGACTCCGTGAGCACCAATGCCCCACTGAAGCAAGTCCTGCTCTATAGGGTCGACTCCAGCACAGTAGCTCCTCTACTTGTCACAGCTGGTCCTCCCAGCTGATCAGCCTGGGAATTAATCTCTTCAAGCGACACCAACAGCAGTCAAGGCTCAACTACAACAGGACAGTACACACAGCCCACAGAGGGGCACACCTGAGCACCCAGCTTGGGCGACTGGGGAGGCTGTGCCACTGGGCCCTACAGGACACCTATTACACAAGACCACTCTACCAAGTCCAGGAGACAGCACCTCTAACCCAATACATAAAAACATACATAGAGAAGCCGCCAAAATACAGAAACAAAGAAACAGGTCCCAAATGAAAAAACAGGAGAAATCTCCAGAAAAAGAACTAAATGAAATGGAGACAAGCAAACTACCAGGTATAGAGTTTAAAACAGTGGTGATAAGGCTGTTAAGGAACTTAGTGAGAACTTCAGCAGCTTAAGAAAGGACCAATCAGAAATGAAGGATACACTAACTGAAATGAGGAATAATTTACAGGGAATCAACAGTTGACTAGATAAAGCTGAGAATCAAGTCAATGATTTGTAATATAAGCAGCCAGAAACACCCAGTCAGAACAGCAAAAGAAAAAAGAATCCAAAAAAATGAAGGTAGTGTAAGGAACCTCTGGGACATACAGTAGTTATAATGTTCTTTTATAAAATGTCTTAACTCGGAATTTTCAAGTATTGGTTCTCTTTTTAAAACAATAGTAAACTTGGTTATTTGCTATCTACAATGAGCATATTTCTCTCTCATATTAATCTATAGACATGGCCCATGGACATGGACATGAACATGGTCACAGTAAAATGGCACTTCCAGACTATAAACAATGGAAGATAGAAGGGACACCATTAGAAACTGTACAGGAGAAGCTGGCTGCACGAGGGCTAAGGGATCCATGGGCCCGGTAAGGATAATTAAATAACTTAGAATTTAAATTTAAAGAATTTGTCACAGAGAATCAGTATCTTTCTTTTTAATGTATTTCCCTTTTAAAAAAATCATTGAAAATGGCTTTTTACATTAAAGTTTTGAAATCAGTTTTATTAAACTATTTACATACAGTAAAATTCACCCATTTTAAGTGTTTAATTCCATGAGTTTTGACAAATGTGTGCAATTATGTCACCACCACCACAATCGTGATCGAGTCTTTATATCAACCCCAAAAGTTCCTTCTTGCCCCTTTTCCACTCAGTGTCATCCTCCCCCAGCTCCTGGCAACCATTAATCTGCTTTTTGTATTATAGTTTTTCCTTTCCTGAATTTTATACAATTGGAATCATACAGTATGTAGTCTTTTGTCGTGGCCACTTTCACGTAGTATAATGACTTTGAGACTTATGCACATTGTTAACTTATATCTATAGTTCCTTTTTTATTTCTGAGTAATATCCATTGTGTGCATATACCTCATTTTGTTTACAGGTCATCAATTAATTGCCTTCTGGATTATTTTCAGTTTTTGACTATTATGAGTAAATATGCTATAACCATTCAAATATAAGTCTATGTGAACATAGTGTTTTTATTTCTCTTGGGGAACTACCTAAGAGTGGGATTTCTAGGTCATATAATAAGTGTGTATATGTTGATTAAAAAACTGCCAAACGATTTTCCAAAGTGGTGGTACCATTTTGCATTCCCACCAGCAGTATTACAAGAATTTAAGTTGTTCAATGTCCCCGTCAACACTTAGTATTATAGGTCTTTTAATTTTAGCCATTTTAGTGACTGTGATGCCTCTTTATGATTTTAACTTGCATTTCCATGAAGACTGATGATCATAACGACCTTCTCCAGTGTTTGTCGTTTGTGCTTTGTGTGCGCGTAGGTGCACAGTCGCTGCTCAGATCCTCTGTCCATTTGTTTATCAGAGGTTTGCCCACCTTGTTTATCAAGCTGTTTGTCTTTTACTGAATTATGAAAGTTTTCTATGTATTTTAATATCTAAGTCCTTTATCAGATATGTTTTACACATGTATTTATTTGGGATCTTACTGAATCTGTAGTGCAACTGAAGATAATTGATGTCTTAACATTATAGAATTTTCTAGTTCATCAACGGTTGACACCCTCTTTAATTTTTCAGCAGTATTTTATTGTATTGCTTTATTTATAGGTCTTGTACATACTTTATTAAATTTATCCTGAATTATTCCATATTTTTATACTATTGTAAATGATTGCCAATTGTTCTGGCTAATATATAAGAGTACAGTTGAGTTTTATATGTTGACTTTGTGTCACATTCCTTTGCTAAATTCACTTTTTAGTTCTAACAGTTTTTTTATAGATTCCTTAGACTTCATAAATGATCATTTTGTGTTACAAATATAGTGTTACTTCTTCCTTTTCAATTTATAAACTTTCGATTTGTATTTTCTTTGCATTATTTTACTGGCTAACACTGCTAGTATAATGTTGAATAAAAGTGGTCTAAATGGACATTCTTGCTTTTGTCCTAGTTGGTGGAAAGTATTCAGTCTTTTACCACCAAGTATAATGTTAGTTGTAGGCTGGTCATAGATACCCTTAGTCAAGTTGAGGAGTTTCTCTTTTATTCATAGGTTACTGTGAGTTGCTATTATTATTGTTATTGTTATTAATGGGTGTTGAATTTTGTTAAATGCTTTTTTTGCATCTATTGAGATGCTCACATAATTTTTTTTATTCTGTTAATATGATGAATTACTCTTACTGATTTTCAAAGATTAAATCAATCTTGAATTCCTGAAGTAAATCCTATTTCATCATGATATATTATCCTTTGCATATATTGCTGGATTCAATTTTCTAAAAATTTGTTAAGAATATTTGAGTCTCTGTTCATGAGGGATATATTACTCTGTAGTTTTCTTTTAATGTCTTTGTCTGATTTTGGTATGTAAATGATGTTTGTTTAGCTCTCATATTTTCTATAAGTCAAATTTTTAGAGTTAAGGGCTTTTATTCTTCGTAACATGATTTATTTCCACTCACTTATCCCTGCCTGTGAGAAAAAAATTTTTTTCCCCACTAGAGGTCTCTGACTTCTGTTTATGTCTTTGTTTAGGGTACTCAGAAGAATGATTGCCAGAGTAGGAAATCAGTCTTCTAAAGTTCAGACTGCTACAACAGGGCAGTTTATTAGCAGTAATAATAATGTCAAATGTTACATACTCTCTGTGCCAAAATATATCAATCATTACCCTGTTTATTCTTTATAATAGCACTATAAGGTAGATAGTAATCATCACTGAGTAGGAGAGGAAACAGGCCCTGACAGGTTAAGTAACCCACTCACCCTAAAAGATTGTGAATCTAGTATAGGTGGCAGAGCAAAGATTAATACCCTCTAACTACCTCTTTCCATGATGTTGTAATGACTGGTATGGGCAAAGCCATACAACTGACCTTGATGGATAGGGCCAAAGAAAGTTTTGCATTTGAAAATTTTATAAAATCCTGAGTATTATGATTGTGAATGTGAAATCAAGTGTTTTTTCTTCTATTTTATATGTGAAACATGGGCATATAGATTTAACTATCCTATCCCACAGAAAGATTCCTATTGTGGTCTACTTAAATTATCTTATATAAGGTTGCATTTACATCTGTTAGAAAGATGAAAATTAGCCCTGGCTGGTGTGGCTCAGTGGATTGAGTGCCAGCCCGTGAACCAAAAGGTTGCCAGTTTGATTCCCAGTCTAGGGCACATCCTCGGTTTCGTGCCAGGTTCCCAGTAGGGGGTGCACAAGAGGCAGACACACATTGGTGTTTCTCTCCTTCTCTTTCTCTCTCCCTTCCTCTCTCTAAAAATAAATAAATAAAATCTTAAAAAGAAAGATGAAATTAAATGTATTTTACTCAATTAATGTACATAGTTGTGTGTGATTATAATTTTTTCCTTTTTTTCTTCTAGCAATGAAGCCTGGAGATACATGGGTGGCTTTGCAAACAATGTTTCCTTTGTTGGTGCAATGTTGAAAGGATTCAAATGGGGATTTGCTGCATTTGTGGTAGCTGTAGGGGCTGAGTATTACCTGGAGTCCCAAAATAAAGATAAGAAGCATCACTGAAGATAATATCTGCAAGTATCTTAGTGGCTTCTTAACTCTCATAAAAACAAGACTTCTTCACTGTAGCCTACTCATCTATATGTTTGTCCATTAAAGAATACTAGTAAGATTTAATAAAGAATGCATGTACCAGTCTGTTTTTGTCATTCTTTAAAAAAAAAGTGTTTCCAGCCATTCAGATTTGCTTTGGAACACATGGAGGTTGAGTAGTACAAGCAGCAGTGTATTCTGCATATAGCAGACGGCCAGCATATATTGGAACAAATGGATATTTCTAACAGGATGTTTTTAATTTTTAAATTATGATAAAATTTTCCATCTTAACTTTTTTAGTGTACAGTCACTGGTATTAAGTACATTCATAACATTGCGCGACCGTCACCATCATCCATATCCATAACTATTCATCTTTTAAAACTGAAAGTCTATGCCCATTAAACAATAATTCCCTATTACCCCTTCCATCAGCAGCCACTGTTGTACTTTCTGTCTTCGTGATTTTGACTGCCCTGTCTAACCATCTCATGTAAGTGGAAGCACACAGTATTTGTCTCTCTGTGACTGGTTGATTTCACTTGGCCTAATGTTCCCAAGTTTCATCCATGTCATACAATAGAATGTGTCAGTATTCCCCTTCTTTTTAAAGCTGAATAATATTCCATTACATGTGCATGTCACAATTTGCTTAGCCATTCATTCATTGGTAGACTCGGATTGCATCCGCATTTTAGCTGCTGTGAATATGTGTGTACTCTAATAGGTTTGTAAATGAGAGTGGCCTTGTTGCTTTTACCATCTTCTGCAAGTGGTTTAGAGAGACCAGATTATACTATTGAATAATTCCTGCGCAGTTCTGGTTGACATAGCTATGTATCATGTTCATTTGTCTTGTGATATTTTCACTCTTACCTTAGTCTTCTTTCCCATGTTGTGAAAAGTTTGACATTTTTTTCTGTATGTCTAACAATACACTAGACATTTTCCCCACATCACTGAATTTTAAATTTTTAATTAAATCTCTAAAGTTGAGACTTAAAACTGTTGAAGAGGGCTACTGTATTTCGCTTAAATAACAAAGCTAGTATAAAACTTGAGTGATTTTTTTCCTTTGTGAATTTTTAAAGATTTTATTTATTTATTTTTAGACAGAAGGGAAGGGAGGGAGAAAGAGAGGGAGAGAAACATCAATGTGTGGTCACCTCTCACGTGGCCCCCAATGGGGACCTGGCCTGCAACCCAGGCATGTGCCCTGACTGGGAATCGAACCGGTGACCCTTTGGTTTGCAGCCCATGCTCAATCCACTGAGCTATACCACCCAGGGCTCATTACATCTCATCTTAATTCTCAAACGACTCTGTGAGTAGGTACTGCTCACTACTGAAGTGACACAATTACAAGCCAAGGAACATGGAGGATTGCCAGGAACCACCAGAAGCCGGGAAAAGTCAAAGAAGCATTTCTCCCAAGATCCTTCAGAGTGAGCACGGCCCTGCTGACACCTCAACTTTGGACTTACAGTTTCCTTTGAGAATAAATTTCTGTTCTTTAAAAAAAGGCAGGATAAAAATAAAAGAATGGAAATGGTATACTGTGTAAACACTAATTAAAAGAATATTGACAAAATAGATTTTAGAATAAATATTGTCATAAGGAGAAACATTTCATAATAAGAGGAGTCAGTTCAATAAGAGGACAACAAAATCTTAAACGTATGTGCACAGACCTCCAAAATATATGAAGCAATAACTGAAAGGAGAAACAGGCAAATCCATAATTACAGTTGGAGATTTCAACATTCCTTTCTCAGTAATTGATAGAATGAGTGGATAAAAAATTAGCAAGATCATAGAAGACTAGCTTGATGTAATATTTACAGACCACTCCATGGAAAACAACGTGCATTCTTTTCAAGTATACAACAGTGTATTCTGGGCCATAGCACAATATATTAAGAGGATTGAAATCACGCAAAGTATGTTCTCAGACCACAAAGATATTAGAAAAAATAACATCTGAAAAATCTACAAATACTTGAAAATTGGACAGCACCCCATGTAAATACCTCGTGCTCAAAAGAGAAGTTTACAAAAAGTTAGAAAATATTTTCAACTCAATAAAATGAGAACAAAATATAAAAATTTGTGGGATACAACTAATAAAATTGACTTCTAGCCCTGACTGGTGTGGCTCAGTGAACTGAGTACCAGCCTGCGAACCAAAAGGTTACTGGTTCAATTCCCCACTGGGGCATATGCCTGGGGTGCAGGCCAGATCCTCAGTTGGGGGTGTGCAAGAGGCAACCAATCGATATTTCTCTCACACATTGATGTTTCTCTCCCTGTCTTTCTCCCTCCCTTCCCTTCTCTCTAAAAATAAATAAATAAAATCTTTTTTTTTAAATTGACCTCTAGCTAGACTGGTGAGGAAAAAAGACATAAAATAGAAATATTAGTAATGAAAGAAGAGACATCACTACAGATTCTAGAGACATTAAAAGCAATAAAGGCATTTTACAAACAACTATGCCAATAAATTTTGATGTAATTGACAGTGCCCTCAAAAAGACAAATTAACAAAGCTTACTCAAGAAGTAGATAACCTGAATAGTCATGAATAAACTCATTTGCTGGGTTAGGTAGAGATAAGATAGAAGTACAGTGCTTACTGCATTGATAGCGGGGAACAACAGTAGTTTTGCTCTCCCGTCAGAGTTGATTTTTCTTACCCATTGTAACTTTTGCTAGAAGCAAGAAGTGAAGTTTTTCTTATATTTTGTTAATTTGAAAATCATTGCCTGAACTCCATAGGATCTGCGAAACATACAAACCAGTATCAATTGTTGCCATTACTTGGACTAGAGCCAATTAATGTGATTATTTGTTCTTAAGATTTGTGATCTAATTACAATAGAAAATAATGCTTATTATGTGTTGGCTAAGCTCAAAGTAAGCCCTGTAGATTTTATATATATTAAAAAAAAAAGTAAGCCCTGTAGATTTTATATATATAATTAGCCCCAGTTTTTATGTATGACAAGTCCATAGTAAAGTAACAAAACCAAAGATGGTGTAGCTAGTAAGTTTCAGAGTTAGATTTTGAATTCAGGATTGATTCCACAACCTATAGTAACCACTATATTATACTATCATGTCGTATGTGATAAGTACTATATAAGATGCCATAAAATGATCCTTTGGATCTTTTGGGGGGATGTTATAGAGGGAAAGTTGTATTTGCAGTTCTTCCTTGTAACAATAATCTGTTTATGAGCAAGATATGATTCTGTATGATACAGAATAGACCAATCAAATACATTTTACACTATGAACATTCATAAGGCCAAGTATGAAGATTATGGAAAAATGCTAAAGCCACAGGAATGGTGGTCAGAAAATCGGTTAGATATAACATCTCTTATAACCATAAATCAAAGGAACAGCTACTCTATACCCACAATCCTTATATATGCTAAGGAAAAGTAATATGGCTTAAAGAAATGAAGGACTGGACTTCAGGAGCTATAAGTTTAATTCCTAGTTCTGTTACTAACCAACAGGAATATTTTCTCATATTAAAACACATCTTTGTGAGTTACGAGTATGTTACAGGGGAAGATCAGAGGACCTGGATGAGTGCACCATCTAGAACCTTACAAGCCCCAAAGCATTGCAACCTAAAGTATTATTATGAAATCATATTTAAGAGATGATTTATGATTTCAGGTTTACATCAGTTCCTTTGCCACAAAATGGTAGAATTGGTTATAACTAACCATTGTCCTTTGGATCTTTTCCTAGAACTACATACTTTCTAATTATGCTTGATAGAACCAGTAAGAATTTTTATTTTATTTTTATTTTATTTTTTTAAAGATTTTATTTATTTATTTTCAGAGAGAGGAGAAGGGAGGGAGAAAGAACAATTAATGGTTGCCTCTCACATGGCCCCCACCGGGGACCTGGCCTGCAACCCAGGCATGTGCCCCGACTGGGAATCGAACCCGGACCCTCTGGCTCCCAGCCCGTGCTCAATCCACTGAGCTACACCAGCCGGGCCCAGTAAGAATTTTTAAAAATCTAAAGTACAGCATGTAATATTTCATGAAAAGAGGAAATAATGAGTACAGTTAATTTACTGTATATCTATATTTTGAAGGGAACTGTGTTTTGACACAACAAATGAAACAGATTCAGACATTTTTTGAAAGTCCATAAGGAACTCAGTGGCATTAAAAATGTGTACAAATACAAAAACATGAAAAGACTACGAATTTATTCATGTGGAAAGTTAATATGGTGGAAGAAACAAATTAGGAGAAAATAAAAAAGATAAAAAAGGGGTTGCAGGATATTGACATGATGGAAACAGCAGAGACAAGCACAATTTGGTACACAGTAGGGTGTATCTGCAGTCATCCACTCGCTGCTTCAGTCAAAGGTAGACCTTAATGATACCGTGGAAAGGAAGATGCTTTATACTAGGTTATAAAGGAAATGCACATCAGTCTGCATATTAATGTGAAATTTGTTTAACTTCAGAGAGAGAGGACGTTGGCAAGGCACACTGGAATAGAGGCTAGGTAGAAGTATTCTAGTGGAAATAAATTGAATCTTAACCTTCATTCTTCTCTTTTTCTTTCCTGATACCGATCATATTTGCCATTTTTCTTCATAAGAATTTGGTCATCAGAGAATAGACTCGTTTTCTAAGACTGTGATCCCACAGATGGAAACATGTAACTCAGAGAATGTGCAAGCCCACCCATTGGGAAGAAAAAAAAAATTAAACCTATATTTATATATTTAAACCTATATTTATATATTTTCATGTTTAATAAAAATGAATTCAATTTTGGTAATGTTCAACATACAGATTGAAAACGGGGGTTTCCTTCACTTGGTGGATCCCAAGTGGTCGCATAGAATTGACGGTAAACGAATATTCTGAAGGGACTGTGAGAGTTCTAGCCGCCGTCAGGGAGAACAAAGGGACTTTTCAGCAAATTGCCACAGACTGTACTTGATATGTGTCCATGGACTCTATTATCTACTACTGTTAACAAAACTAACTTTCATGAAGTAGATAAGTAGCTTAAGAAGATTATTACAAAGAAACTGCTGGTTGAAGCTAATACTGCTAAGGCAAGAACAAGCAGACGAGAAGAAATAAGAGCTATGAACTCTTTGTCAGCTGCAGTACCAGGCAAACACAATGATCTCATCATTAAAAAAAAGTCAAGCAAAATAATAATAATAATAATCAAGAAGACTGAAATATGGACTCAGACTCACTATCAGTAGTATGAACCTTGCCCTAGGAGTGTATTGATTTGATATATTAACTGATGATAGCATACAGTCATCACGTTCAGCAAAACATTGAAAACTGTTTAGCCCGGCCTGGGTCAGAGCATCGTACCAATAGCCAAGGTTGTGGGCTAGACCCTGGTCAGGACACACATAAGAATCAACCAATGAATGCATAAATGAATAGAACATAAATCAATGTTTCTGTCTCTCTGTCTCTTTGTAATCAATAAGTAAATTTTTTTTAATGTTTAATTTTTGTTTTACCTTTAATTTCTATGTTTGTGTATTCTTAGAGTATACAGATGATCATACTTACATATTACATATAGAATGTTAAGACAAAGATCAGTGTTTAATACAGTATTCAGTGTCATTACAAAATAACGTTCAAAGAACTCATCAGATTTTTAAAGTGCTTTTTAAATGTATGGTTTACTATATATTGTAAAACCCAGGTAGATTAGCAAAAAATTAAATGTTACTTTATATGGCTTCTCACTCAGTTGTCAAGATGAGTTTCAAAATTTCATAGTGTAATCCTCATGAGTTCTTGGAATCTCTAGAGTTACAAAGTATTCGAATTCAAATAGATATGCTGAAGCAAGCGGAATCTTCTAGTTTACCTTCTGAGTCCTGGTTTACCTTCAATATTAGTTTGCGAGGGGGTGGGAGTGGGGTGGGGGAGTGTTTATATGACTTTTTGTTTTTTTGCTTTTGTTTTTATTTCTGTTTTGGATCAGAACATCAGCCTCAGAGACTCAGAGACTAAAACATGCAGTGGAAATTGCATTTACCTGCCAATAATTCTATCAGAAAGGATCTACTGCAAAGAGGAGGTTTATTTTAATTTTTTGTATTTGTTAAATATAAAATACATTTTGTATTTTATTTTATATAGTATTACATTATTATACATTATAAATACAGGGTGTGGCAAAGGTAGGTTTACAGTTGTTTATATGGAAAAATAATACAATAATAAATATTAATACAAGAATAAACTCTATTTTGCATACTCACAATTGTAAACCTACTTTTGCCCTACCCTCTATTATACACATAAAAATGAACAATTATTCAAAATGCTAACTCATATAAAAATTAAATTTCATATTGTTCTTGATTTAATTACCTTTGTTACATATAAACAATTTAAAATATGAGTTTAGCCATTAGAAAAAGACAAAATCCTTTGTCTTAAGCTCTGCACATTTTTCTGTTTAATCTCACATGCCAAAAGATGAAACTCTTTTTTTTTTAAGATTTTATTTATTTATTTTTAGAGAGAGAAGAAGAGAGGGAGAGAGAGGAAGAGCAACAAAGATGAGACTGTCCACCTCCCACTCTCCCCCAACTGGGAACCTGGCCTGAAACCCAGGCATGTCCCTTGACCAGGAGTCAAACAGGTGACCTTTAGGGTTGTGGGATGAGGCCCAACCCATTGAGCCATACCAGTCAGGGCAGAAGATGAAGTAACTCTTTTGAAATGTGCTCACATGTTACAAAACTAAGTGAAAAGAATTTTGGTTGTTGCTAAAGAATGTTTCTGGGAATCATTACAAAATAAGAACGTTATGTAATAGATAATGTAAATCAGATGTAAATCAGAAAGTTTTAAGCCATTTGGAAATGTTACCTATTTCATTTTCTGTTTCAAACTGAATGAATAATCCTTAATAATGCGCCAGTGATCTTTAAAGCATATTATGCTTAAAAAGAAAAATCTGGCTTTTAGATTTTTATCAATGAGAGTACTTATAAATTATTAATTAAATTTCATTGTAAATAAAGTGTTTAGTACCTCTTACTCTAATTTTAATTACTCAGTTCCTAAACTGAATTTGGAAATTATAACAGCATTTAATTTATATTTTTCTGATGATTTGATAATTAATCAAACATCTTTCTAAATTTACTTATTTTAAATACATTGGTCATTTTTACTTTTTATAGAATAGCTAAGAAATTTAAAAAAATCTTTGCAGTATACATTTAAATGAATTGCACAATTAAGTGAATGTTTTATGATTCTAGCTCTTCCTGTGCTGTATTTAGAATGTATTTTATTTCACTTACTCTCTTGCTACAGAATTTCCATGGGAAATACTAATTGTTCAGGGACAATACCGAAGGACAACTCTGTGGTTCTCGGTAACCATAGCAATAACTGTCCTAAAAATAAAGAGCGCTCGTGTCAGCACAGATAGGATCCTCTTACTGAGTAAGAGTCAGGTTCGCAAGCAGTGGTGTCACCTGGACCTGGGAATCCCACTTGATAGTAACATAATACAAGAGCATGAGGGTTTAATACAAGTATAAAGGCATATATTTAGACCAAACTTTCTAGTGAAATATACTTAAAAGCTAAAACTATGTCTAGAGATGCTAGATAACTTCCAACAAGGAAACATGTCACAATTCATACACTGAACAACACAGGGATTAAACTCAAGGTATTAATTTCAGGGCATTAATTTCTTAATTCATGGCCTATAAATACTTCTTTATACGTATTTGATCTGGGTTTATCAGCAATTATAATTCTGATATACCAATTTCTACACTTATAAGTAAATGAAAGGAATTTTTTACAACCTTAAGACATAAATTTCTATTATAGCATTTATCATAATGCATCCCAATTATTCACTTACTTGTTTGACTTTCTCATTAAACCATAGCCTCCTTGAAAACAGAGCCTATGCCTGTGTACCTGTGTGATAGGTAAATGCCTATTTAGGATGTCCCTGATGAAGGAATTAATAATTAGAGATCTAAAAGTACAAGTGAGGTAAGAGATGATTTGTCACACAGATTAACACCTCCTTCCTTTACTAATCTGTAAAGGTTTGGTGGGAATGAAGGATTGGAAAGACATGTTTTCCAAAGTGTTAGAGGCTTCTTGAACTCCAATTGCCTATTAGAAAACTGAGACTACAAAAGACCCATGATGGTGACCTGGGTACATATTTCGAGATTAGAAGGCACTTCCCCAGTTCCAATCCAAAGACATTAGAATTGAGCTAGGCCTAAGCTTTCTGACATGTCCTATGTAACTTTCCTACTTATTGATGGTAAAATACTAACCATCAAAGGTCCAGACCAACTTCTGCTAAAAGCAACCAATTATTCTATGGTCATTGCATGGAATAAATATTTCTCCTTTAATGCATTGGTCATTTTTTGTTCTGTTTTGTCAAAATTACAAGAAACAGAATCCCTGCATGCAAATAATGGGGCATGCTTGCCCAACCTGCCTCCAAGGTCCAAGGCAAGGAGCTCTAGGGAGTTGCAACTAGAGTAGAGGCAGATATCTCAACTTTTTTTTCAAATTCTATTCATTCACTTAAATATTTATTGATCACCTCATTTGTAGCAGGGATCTTCATGATCCTAAGGATATACCAACGAACAAAACAAGCACATTTCTCTCCTCTTGGTACTTATGTACTTGTTATTTTTTTTCATGTTATTATGTTGATACCTGATGCTGACTATGGTGGGACTTGTCACTATTGAGCAGGTACTAGAGACATTTTGTTCACATGTGGTATATTTTGCCAGCGATACATTTTTTCATGGGAACATAGATCTGAAATTATAGTTTGAATCAGTGAGATTTGATTCTTGATAATAGTGTTTTTACCTGTATATTGCACAGAACTTTGTACCCTCCTAATAAAATGTATCTTGCTTTATCTTGTAACTTAGGTATTTTTATACTTGCCTTATTCTTCTCTAGGAGGTCATAAATTCTTGAAAATCTTGCTTTATTTATCATTTTATCTCTTACAGAGTGCTTAACACATGGTAAATGTTCAACAAATATTTAAAATGGGTTTTTATAGTGAGTAAAAATTCTCATTTAAGCTTCTTATACACAATTACACTTTTTTTCCCATAGTGCTTTGTGGAAAGGAAACCCTCAATAAATATTTACTGAATTGAACTGAAAATGTTTAAAGTAATTCTACTTTTTAAAAATGTTGGACTCATTCTCGGAGAGAATTTGCTGGCTTTGATTCACTGACAAGGGCAGTCAATGCCCCTTGTTAGTGCCCAGATCAGAAACATGCCCTCCCCCGCAAAAAAATATAAATAAATAAAAATGTTTGAATCCGTTTTTGTGAGGACTATACATTTCCCTTTTGCTTGACCTCCTAAAATTAATCTTTTAAAAAAGAAAGAAAGAGCCCTGGCCGGTGTGGCTCAGTTGACTGAGTGTTGACCTGTAAACCAAAGGTTCATCTGTTGGATTCTCAGTCAGGGCACATGCCTGGGCCAGGTCCCCAGTGGGGGGCGCTCAAGAGGCAACCACTCGTCGATGTCTCCCTCTTTTTATCCCTCCCTTCCCCTAGCTCTAAAAATAACTAAAAATCAAACCTTTTTACAAAAGGAAAGAAAGAAAAGATAACTAAGGAAATAAAACATAACCATCAGGTGTTAAAAGAGTTTTAAAATATGTCACTTTTCTATACCATGTATACCATTCTTTTAAATCAGAAATCTCCATCTTTATCAAACTGGATAATTTTATCTAAGTTATATGTTGACTGCCTCTCCTTTTTATCTACTTACAAGCATTTATTATACTTGCTTCAAGTATTTAATCATTCATTTCTCCTTTTCACTATCCTTTAAGGTCAATTGATTATTATTACCAATGGTAATAAAATGTGTAATTCCAAAAAGTGATAAAATCTAAACTAACTGGCTTGCACATGCAAACTTTGTGGGGTGATAATGTGGGTTTGTGTGGCTGTCTGGGCTATGTGAGAGGTGGCCTGAGTATGTACATGATAGAGTGAAGCTGACCTCGTTGTGTACATTGCACAAACCATTCTCTTCTGTTCTCAGGATCCTGCAGTCTCCAAAGGAGGCCACAGGAAATACAGAATCATCTGTTCACTAAGCCACAAACCACATAGATTTAGCTTTAGTGCCATAAGAAGTCCAAAGCTCAAAATCTAGCAACTGGTTTCAGCCCAGGTTATTTTTCTGATTTCCCCACATTCCCTTAAAATTTCTTGGAAAATTTTCACAAGAATACTGGTAGGAAAAGTGGTTGGCCTATCTGGGATAAGTCCTGAGGGTTGGGGCAGAGAGCATTTATAAAATCAGGTCTGGAGAGAATACTGAGAACCAAAGCCAGAGAATCCTGTCCAAAGAGATTGTGCGAATAAAAAGGACATGAGCATAGATTAAAATTAAAAAAGATAGCCAAGCCAGGCAGGCAGAATAAATAAATAAATAAATAAATAAATAAATAAATAAATAAACGAAACAATTCTGGACAGTAAGTGGCAGGTCATTTGGATGAAATCTGCTGACATCTGGTATTGCCTGAGACTGGCTCTCACGTGTTAGGGACGATCAAATTTATTTAAAGAGTCTGGAATGGAACAGACACTAAACTTTATATTCTGGCAAAGTTCCAGGGATACTGTTTCTTTAACTCAATCAGTTCCTGTCCAAAGGGAAAATTATGGGTCAGGTTAACAGGTCATTTATATCCAGGGGCATGTCACTAGATTTAAGCAATTTATCATGTTATTTGATGTAGTTTTATCCATGTGTCTTATACTTTTGAGTTTTTGAGCTTCTTTGATAGTCTTTATCTAATTTGTAGTTTTCAACCATTATTTCTCCAAGTATTTTTTCTGTCTTCTACACCCTCCTTCAGGGACTCCAATTACATGTATATTAGGCTGCTTGCAGTTATATTCCAGTTTCCCTAATAGGGTTGATTTATTTTCTTTCAGTCTTTTTTCCCCTGTGTTTTATTTTAGATAGTTTATATTGCTCTGTCTTCAGATGCACTAATCTTTTCTTCTAGATACAACAGGTGAGGTATTTAATTTGTTGCTAATTATATTATTTTGGATAGTTTCTATTGCTCTGTCTTCAGATGCACCAATTAACTTTTCTTCTAGATACAACAGATGATATATCTAATCTGTTGCTAATTATATTGGCATTTCTGGGTATAATCCTGGGTTGCAGCAGCAGGAGAAACTCCCAGCCTCGCAGGAGAGTTTGTTGGAGAGACCCACAGGGTCCTAGAATGTATACAAGCCCACCCACCCAGGAATCAGCACCAGCGGGGGTGCTGATTGTGGGTAGTAGGGGGATTGACTAAAAGCAAGGTGAGAGCTGAGCAAATGACATTATTCCCTCTCTGACCCCTCCCCCACACACAGCGCCACAACACAATGATGTGGGTTGCCCCTTACTACATAACAGGTATGCCAAGACAAAGAAACATGGCCCAAATGAAAGAACAGATCAAAGCTCCAGAAAAAATACAACTAAGCGATGAAGAGATAATAGCCAACCTATCAGATGCAGAGTTCAAAACACTAGTAATTAGGATGCTCACAGAAATTGTTGAATATGGTCACTAAATAGAGGAAGAAGTGAAGGCTATGAAAAGTGAAAGAAAGGAAAATGTACAGGGAACCAACAGTGATGAGAAGGAAACCAGGACTCAAATGAATGATTTGGAGCAAGGGGAAGAAATAAATATTCAGCCAGAACAGAATGTTCAAGAATTCAAAAAACAAGAATTCAAAAAAAGGAGAGATTTAGGAACCTCTGGGACAACTTTAAACATTCCAACATCTGCATCATAGGGGTACCAGAAGGAGAAGAGGAAGAGCAAGAAATTGAAAATTTATTTGAAAAAATAATTAAGGAGAACTTGCCCAACCTGGCAAAGGACACAAACTTCCAGGAAGTCCAGGCAGCTCAGAGAGTCCCAAAGAAGTTGGACCCAAGGAAGCACACACCAAGGCACATCATAATTACCCAAGGTTAAAGATAAGGAGAAAAATCTTAAAAGCAGCAAGAAAAGAGGAGACAGTTATCTACAAAGGAATGCCCGTAAGACTATCAGTTGATTTCTCGAAAGAAACCTTGCAGGCAAGAAAGAGCTGGAAAGAAGTGTAGCAAGTCATGAAAGGCAAGGACCTACATCCAAGATGACTCTATCCAGCAAAGCTATCATTTAGAATGGGAGGGCAGATAAAGTACTTCCCAGAGGAGGTCAAGTTAAAGGAATTCATCATCACCAAGCCCTTATTATATGCAATGTTAAAGGGACTTATCTAAGAAAAAGAAGAAGGACAAAACTATGAACAGTAAAATGACAACAAACTCACAACTATCAACAACTAAACCCAAAACAAAAACAAAAACAGACTAAGCAAACAACTAGAACAGGAACAGAATCACAGAAATGGAGATCACATGGATGGTTACCAGTGGGGAAAGGGAAGGAAGAGAATGGCAGAAAAGGTACAGGGAATAAGAAACATAAATGGTAGGTACAATATAGACAGAAGGTGGTTAAGAATAGTACAGGAAGTGGAAAAGCCAAAGAACTTATATTCATTACCCATGGACATGAACTAAGGGTGGCAGGGAATGCTGGTGGGAGGGAGAGTGCAGGGGAGAGGATAATAAAGGGGAGAAAAAAATGGGACAACTGTAAGAGCATAATCAATAAAATACACTTTAAAAATAAAAAAATTAAATTAAAAACAAATAATATATAGAATATTTCCCTCACTCCAAAATGTTTCTCATGTCCGTTTATAATCAGTACTCCTCACTAGAACCACTGATGTACTTTCTGTTACTATAGATTTGTTTTGTCTATTCCAGAAGTTTGAATAAATAAACCACACAGTGTCTGGATTCTTTCATTGAGCACAAAATTTTATTCTGAAACCTTTTGTTATAAAAATGTTCAATCATAAAGCTAAGCTGAATTTTACAGTGAATATCCATATACTTACCAAGAGATTATATCATTAGATTCTACTACACTTCTTAACACATCTTATTTTTCCATCTTATATTTTGATGTATTTTAAAGATATCACTATATTTCCCCTAGATACTTTAGCATGCACATCAGCCATAATTATCCATGTTGTTGCACAAATCAATTACTTTTTCCTTTTTACTACTGAGTAGTATTCTATTGTATGATATAACACAATGGCTTATCCATTTAATAGATATTTAAGTTATTTCTGGGTTTTTTTTGCTTATTATGAGTAAAGCTGCTAAGATTGTCTGGATACAAGTCCTAGTATGGGTATGTGCTTTTATTTCTCTTGAGTAGGTAGGTACTTAAGAGTGCTTTTTTGGAGCCATGTGGTAAGTATACTTTATAACAAATAGCCACACTGTTCTCCAAGTTTTTGTACCATTTGACATTTCTGCCAGCAATGTATTAGAGCTGTAGTTGTTCCACATTCGCACTAAAACTGTATTGTCAGTGCTTTTTTTTTATTTTTGCCATTCTGGTAGGATATTAATTTACATTTCCCTGATAACTAATGATATTGAATACATTTTCATATACTTACTGGCCATTGTATAACCTATTATGTAAGTGTCTGTTCCAATCTTTTGCCCATTTTTAAAATAGGTCATTTGTTTTATTATTCAGAATAGATATTCTCTGCATATTCAAGCTTTGTGAAATATGTGTTAGAATGAATTCCTCCTAGTCTATGTTTTGCTTTTTCATTTTTTTAATGGTGGTCTTTTGAAGAGTCTTTTGAAGAGCAGATTTAAAAAATTTTGGAGGACACCAATTTATAAATTTTTTCATGTTAGTGACTTTCCATGTCCTGTCTAAGAAATCTGTGCCAGCCCAAGCTTGCCAAACTTTTTCTCCTGTGTTCTTCTAAGAGTTTTATAGTATACAGCAATGAAAAATTAACTGTACCAACTAATACAATTACTGCACCAACTAATATAATTACTGTACCAACTAATACAATTACTGTATTAATTGTATATGGTACAATTACTGTACCATATAATACAATGAATCTGATGAACATAATGCTGAGCGAAAAAGGAAAACCAAAAGAATAACATTTGTTTCATTCACAAAGAGTATAACAACCATCAAAACTAAGCTACACTATTTAGAGATGCATACATAAGTGGTAAAACTTATAAAGGAAATCATTATCTCTAAAGTTAGGATAGTGGTTACCTTTAGGAGGAAGAAGTGAGTTATGATAAAGGAGGAGCCCATAGGAGACCTCTGAGATGCTTCTATTTTGTACCTCAGGTGATGATTATCTGAACGTTTGATCAAAAATTCTTCATTAATGTGTGTATTTATGTTTCATGCACTTTACTGAATTCTTTACATTTTATGATGTGGAAAAATTCAAAGAGCTCTAGCTTCATTGTAATTCTTTATTATTAAAAACAAACCACCTCAATAAAAGCATTGGAAAATAGAAAAAAAAAGTCCCAGAAAGTACAGTTAAAGGACAAAGAAAAAAGGAGAAAGTAGGAGAAAAAAAACACAAAATAAGTTCAGAAGACAAAATATCAGAGGAGGGGGGAAGAGACAGAGAGAGAAAGATGGCGAGAGAGAGAGATTATGAAAAATGGATGGGATAAACCACCAGCTACATACTTAAAGAAAGTCCCTGGAAACTGAAGGTTGTGTTTCAAGACTGAAGACCCTGAGTGTCCAGCACAGTGAATGCAAGTTGTGGGTGCAAGGCATATATTGTGAGATTTCAGAATATTGAGGGCAAAGAGAAGATGCTACACACTTCTTGTATTAGAATTCTCCAGAAAAAAAAAAAAAAACAACAGAATGAGCAGGATATAGAGAGGTAATTTAAAAAGAGATTTACTATGAGGAATTGGCTCAGGTAATTATGGAAGTTGACAAGTCCCAGTCCAAGTCCCAAGGCTTGAGAACCAGGAGCACAAATATCCAAGGGCAGAAGAAAATGGATGGCCCAGCTAAGGCAGAAATAAAATTCATGCTTCCTCTTCCTTTTTTTGCCCTATTCCGCCCTCAAAGGACTGGATGATGCCCACCCACCTAGGGGAGAATCATCTTCTTTACTCAGTCTAACTATTCAAATGCTAATCTCTTCAGGTGAGGCTATCACAGACAAACCCAGAAATAATGTTTTACCTCCTCTCTGGATTTCCCTTTGCTCAGTCAAGTTGGCACACAAAATTCACCGTCAAGCTTCCAGAGAGGAAAGTGGGAACAAGTTCATGTATAAAAAATGAGTCAAAATGACTTTGGATGATTCAATAGGAAAATTGATTATTAGAAGACAATGAGAGATTGGAGATCCAAGATGGTGATGGAGTAAGTGAAAGCTGCACTAACCTCCTCCCAGGACCAATCTGGAATTACAACTAAATTGTAGAGAAATCATCCTGAATAACCAACTGATCACTAGCTGGAGAGCAGCCTTATAACCAAGGACAGACAGAAGAAACCACTTCACCACGAGACTGGGCACTTAAAATTACAAACAACGTATCTTGCTCTCCCATGTATACTTTATGAAACTAGATGACATAAAATTTTTGAATAATAAAAAAAGAAGACAATGGGAGAAATGCTTTCCACATTCTGAAGAAAACTTACTTCCAATTTAGCATGTATTATCCCAGAGAGGGAATTAGACATTTAAAGATATAAATTCATACCCATTCTCAGGAAACTCCTGGGGGATATTGTTGCACCATAATGAAGGAACGAACCAAGAAAGAGAAAGACACAGGGTATGTGATACAGAAGATCCACACGTAAAGGACATAAAGGGAACTGCCAGGTTAATGGTTTAGGGAGATCCCAGGATGACAGCTCGGTGCTCTGTGTAGAAGTGAACCAGTACAGACTGAAGCATGTCCAACAGCTTTAGAAGTCACTTCTTCAGGAGCCTGAAATTAATAATATACCTTATGTATTGATAAATTGAGACAAGATTTGGATAACTGACAAAGAGTCTAGCTAGGATCAAATTATTTAGAAAACCAAACCAAACAAGACAATTATTAACTCCAGGGAAAACTGAAAGTTGCACAGGTCATCATTTAGTTACATGACTTAGCTGTGACTATTGTTTGCATGATTATAGTAGTGTAACTACTAAAGATCGCTCTAATCAAAATCAGACTATAAGCACTTGGAAAGATGGTGAGATAAAAAGGTTGGAGTAACATGAAGTGAAGGAAATGGAAAAAGAGTGTTATAGTCTCAAACCTAAAATAATCAAGAAGTAACAATATAGGCATGTTATATAGAAAAACAAATACAATAATCATCTAAAAGAAGGGATAGGTTACCTCTGGGGAGGGGTTAACTAAATGCAGAAAAAGCACTTTATTAAACTCAGCATTCACCCTGACTGGTGTGTGGTTCACTTGGTTGGACACTGTTCCACAAAGTAAGAGGTCACCAGTTGGATTCCTGGTCAGGGCACATGCCTGAGTCTCGAGCTTGGTCCTGGTCGGGGCACATAGTACAGGAGGCAACTGATCGATGTTTCTCTCTCACAGCGATGTTTCCCTCCCTCCCTTTCTCCTTCCCTTCCCCTCTCTCTAAAAATAAATAAATAAAATCTTAAATAAAAGAAATAAATAAATTCAGCATTCAATCATGATTTTTAAAGTTTTCCTTCCTTCTTCCCTTCCCTGTCCCTTCCTAACAATCCAGTCCTAAAGCCACTATGTGGAGCAGGGCAGAAAAGGCACCCAAGCAGATGGCTGTCTTGTATGAGATCTGAGTAGATTGTGGGGAGTATCCATGTTGAGGGAGAAGGGTAAAAGCGGGAGTGGTAATCTCACATTTTATTGCCATTTATATTCCCTTTTCTGGGAATTGCCTCTTTATATATTTTCTCACAAACCTTTTACTATATATTTTTCTTTTTGATTATAGTTTATATACAAACTCCTTATATATATGTATATATGTATACACACACACATATATACATAGTGGTACCTTGGTACTTGTCCTTAATTAGTTCTGGAACTCATGACAAGTGCCAAAACCGATGAGTACCAAATGATTCCTCTTGCTGGGTGGTATTGTGACTTATACAAGTTCTGGCAAGTTCGAAGAGTCCCAAGTAGGTGCCAAGTGCTGAAACACTTTTTTGCCCATTGAAACACTGTAAGTACAGGCTCTGATGAGTTCTGAAGTCAATGAGTACTGAGGTATGTGCAAATGTATATATATATATTTTTTTCAAACAAAGTATTTTCAAGGTTTATCCATATTATGGTATGTATCAGTACTTTATTCCTTTTTATGGCTGAATAATCTTTCATTGTATGGATATACCACATGTTGTTTAGACATCCATCAACTGATGGACATTTTGGTTGTTTTCGGCTATTATGAATAATGCTGCTATAAGCATTTGTATACTAATTTTGAGGAAGTCCAGTTTATCTGTTTTTTCCTTTCGTTTCTCATATTTGGGTAAAATCTAGGAATCCTCTGTCAAATCCAAGATCATTAAGTTTTACTCCTATGTTTTCTTCTAAGAATTTTATAGTTTGGTTCTTATAGTTTGGTCTTTGATCCGTTCAGAGTTGATTTTTTATGGTGTGAGGTAGTAGTTTTAGTGTACTCTTTAAAAATATTTTTTTTAATTTATTGATTTTGAGAGAGAGAGAGGCTTATTTATGCATTCGTTGGTTGCTTCTTGTTTGTGCCCTGACAGGAAATCGAACCTGCAACCTTGGCATATGGGGAGAATGCTCTAATCAGCTGAGCTACCTGGCCAGGGCTAACTGCACTCTTTTGCATGTGGAAATCCAGTATTCCCAGCATCATTTGTTGAAAGAACTGTTCTTTCCCCATTGAATAATCTTAGCACTCTTTTGTCAAAAGTCAATTGACCATATACATATGATTTTATTTCTAGCCCCTTAATTCCATTTTATTGATCTACATGTCTATCCTTGTGCCAGTACCACAGTACTGTACACTTCTTTTGTTAAATTTATTCTTAAGTGTATTATTCTTTTGGATGCTATTGTAAATGGAATTGTTTTCTTGATTTCATTTTAGACTGTTCATTGCAAGTGTATAGAAATAAAATTGACTCTTATATATTGATTATTTAACTTAATTAGGCATATAACCCATTTTTAGTGAAGGAATATACACATAAAAAATCATTTCACTTAGCCCACCATTCAGTTAACCAGTTCACACCTAGTATGTATCTCTCCTGATTTCCTTCTGTGCACGTACGTCTGTTCAAATATTTTTAAAAATATACAATCATACTAGGAATCCATCTATAATGGTGTCTTGGTGTTAATTCAGGTCTGTACCTTATTGGGTGTGCACACTGGCCTGTATCGTTAAAACTGCATAGACTTCCACTGGATAGCTACACCAAAATTTATGTAATTCCTTGTTACTGGGCATTTTTGTTTTAATATTTAGACATAGTAAACAGTACCTAAAACAACATCTTTGTACCTCTCCTTCTGGTATAATTACTTCCTTAGAATAAAGTCCTAAAAATGTAATTGCAAGGTTTAAGAGATTATGAGCATTTTTAAGGCTTTCCAAGGTTGTTATGACGGTGTATCTGTTACACCGGGCTGCCAAACTCATTCTTTTGTGTAGCCAGTGAGTGCCTAGGCTGCAGCTTTCAGCACAGATGAAGCCAGTCAGGACGCTCCGGCTCAGTCCGTCGGCCGTTAGGTAGTTGAGCAGCTGAGGCACGTCCTGGAATTCAAATAGACGTACCTCCAGCATATCATTTTCTCGGGGGGTATTTTCACCAGAGATCCAGATGGGGGCAAGCCCTCTGTCTTATCCGAGAATCTGTTCTTGTTCCAGGACTATTTTAGTTTTAAACTTCTGGAAAATTTTATCTTCCCTGGATTCACATTTTGCTGTGGAATCCAATTCTTCCTCAGGTGCTTCACCCATGCTCCCTATAATCTCCACCTTTCCCACCTTGAAACTTCAGGTGTAATCTCATCTGTTTCTGTGACCATTTCAAATTCTGGAAGAAGGAAGTTGTGGTCTGGAACTGTATTGTCCAAATTATCTCACTGTCTACAAGCCTGCATATGCCGCGAGCTCCAGTCGAGTCTGGTGCTCCTTACTGCAGAGATGCGCCTGGTGACATTCAGAGCACGTCTTGGGGCCTGAACAGCCGCAAACCCCGCAGAGATGGAGCCCCGGACTTGAGCACACGGATTCTCCCGTCTCTGGGGGAGGATCCTCCTGTGAGTAAGTCATTTTTCCCTCCGTAGCTGATTTCTTAAAACGCTCAGACCTGTGCAGCAGCAGGCGTGCGGCCGAAGGGGAAGAGGTTGCGGTGGAAGACCTACGCAAGACCGCGCAGGGGCGCCCTCAGCTGCAGCGTTTAAGTCAGCAAGGGCAGCACCGCCCAAAAGCCTAGCCCAGCCCACCTGGCTGGGGAACTACGCGCTGCACCGCCCCGGCAAAACCAAGCTCAGCCTCCCGCCGCCCTGCGGCGCGTCTGCCTTTAGCACCGGGAGCGTGGCTGGAAGGTCGCACCGCCTGGTTTGTGTATATTGATCTTATATCCTGAAACCTTGCTGAACTTGCTCATTAATTCTAATGGTTGGCAGGGGAGGGGGGGCATTCAATATACAAGATCATGTCATCTGCAAATAGAATTACTTTTACTTTTCTAATCTGGATGTCTTTTGTTTCATTCTTGTGGTTGGAACCTCCATGTAATGTTTGTTGAACAGAAGGGAGGACAGCAGGATTTTTTTTTTAATTGTATTTTTTCCATTACCATTTAATCCCCTTATACCCTCCCCCCATCATCACTCTGTTGTCCACATCCACCAGTCCTTTTTATTTTCACTCAATCCCTACACCCCCCTAACTGTAACAGGGTGCATCTAAGAGGAGGGCCCCCAAAACGGATTTGTAATGGGGTCCAGAAGAGCTTGGAGATAGTTGGCTCCACACCACAGGGCCACACCTGCCCAGAATGCCTGCAGCTGTGGCCAATTGTGGGAGGAGCCGGAAATGAGGCTGCAGAGAAAGATTGGCCGTGAGATTTAAACCCACCCGCGGAAGGCATTTGGCTTCTCTCCTTGGGACTGCAAGGCTTGGAGGTCTTGTTGGGACGACGCGGTTGTGGAGAGTGGGGAACACTGGGCTTGGGTGAGAGTCAGGACCAGGTGGCTTTGGAAGTGCTCCCTTTCTGCCACGTGGATGGTGCCAGGAGCCTGCCTGAGACATTGTACCCCAGACGGGGCAGCGGGAGAGGGAAGGACTGTGTGCATTTATGCATATTCTAAAGAACTTTAGTCTGTACAACTTCTAAATAAATAATAATTCCTTTCCTTTTACGTCTTTCCTCTGGCGGCGGGCAAAACGAACCTGGTAAGGTGGAGGAACCCCAAGGGAATAAGAATAAAAGGGTGTCTTTCATATCGTTCAGCACCCCCCCCTCCGTCTGTTCTGTAACATAACCTTCCCTTCACCCTTTACTGTCATCCTGCTCTGTCTATGTCTGTCTCTATTTTGCTTGTTAGTTCAGTTTGTTCACTAGATTCCAGATATGAGTGAAATCATATATTTGTCTTTCTCTGACTGGCTTATTTCACTTAATGTTCTCCAGGTCCATTCATACTGTCACAAAGGGTAAAATTTTGTTCTTTTTTTTTTTTTTTTTTACTGCTAAGTAGTATCCCATTGTGTAAATACCCCATAGTTGTTTTATCCACTCACTGATGGACACTTGGGCTGCTTCCATGTCTTGGTGATTATAAATAATGCTGCAATGAACATAGGGGTGCCTATGTTCTTTCAAATTAGTGTTTTGGGTTCCTTCAGATATATTCCCAGAGGTGGGATCACTGGGTCAAAAGGCAGATCCATTTTTAATTTTAATTCATTAATTTTTAATCTTTATTTTCCATTACCATTTAGTCTCCTTATAACCACCCCCCGCCCCCAGCAATCACCACACTGTTGTCCTTGTCCATGAGTCCTTTTTTTGTTCAATCCCTCCTCCCCCTAACTTCCCAGCCCCCATTTTTAATATTTTGAGGTATCTCCATACTGCTTTCCACAGTAGCTGCACCAATCTGCATTCCCACCAAGAGTACAGAAGTGTTCCCCTTTTTCCATATCCTCACCAGCACCTATTTGCAAACAGCAGACTTGCTTGTCTTGTTCCTGATCTTAGGGGGAAAGCACCGTCCTTCACCATTAAGCACGTAGTTAGTTGTTGGTGTTTCACAGGTGCTCTTTGTAAAGTTGAGGAATCCCTTTCTATTCTTAGTTTGCTGAGTGTTTTTTATCATTAAAGGGTGCTAAATCTTGTCAGATACTTTTTCTGTGTCTAGTGTAATGATCATGTAAATTTTATTTTTTATTTCATTGATATGTATAGCATTAATTGATATTCAGATGTTAAACCAATCTTGTACTCCAGGGATAAATCTCACTTGGTCATGATGTATAACTATTTTTATATATTGCTGAATTTGGCTTACTAGTAGTTTATTGAGAGCCTTTGCATCCATATGCTTAAGATAATTGGTCTGTAGTTGTCTTTGCCTGTGATGTCTTTGTCTGGTTTTGGTATCATGATAATAAGGCCTCAAAAACTGAGTTGGGAAGCGTACTCTCCTTGTTCTGGGCTGAATTTTGCACCACTGCCCCCACCAGATTCATGGGTTGAAACCCTAACCCCCAGTACCTCAGAATGTTACTGTATTCAGAGATGAGGTTTTTAAAGGGACGATGAAGTTAAAATGAGCTTGCTAGGATGGCTCGATCCAATCTGACTGGTGTCCTTACAAGAAAAGGACATTTGGATACACTGAAAGACACTAAGAATGTGTGTATACAGAGGAAAGAGCATGTGAAGACACAGAAAGAAGTTGCCATTGGCAATCCAAGGAGAGGCGCCTCAGGAGAAACCAAACTGTACGATGACTTGATTTTGGACATTTAGCATCCATAACCGAGAAATAAATTTCTGTTGTTTAAGCCACCTAGTCTATGGTATTTTCTTATGGCAACCCTAATACACCCCTCTCCTGTTTTTTGGAAGACTTTTTTAAGAATTAGATTTAACTTTTTCTTAAAATTTAAAAAATAGAATTCACAAGTGAATCTATCTGAGTGGGTTTTTGTGGGTCGATTTTTGACTACTAATTCAGTCTCTTCACTATTTTATAAGTGTACTCGTATTGTCTATATCTTTTTGAGTCAGTTTTGGTAGTTGGTGTCCATTTCATGTAGGTTATCTAATTTGTTGGTGTACAATTTTTCATAGTGTTCCTTTGTAATTCTTTCTATTTCTGTAGGATTAGTAGTAAAGTCTCATCTTTCATTTCTGACTAGTAATTAGAGTCTCTTCCCACCCCACTTGGTCAATCTAGTTACAGGCTGTCAATTTTGTTCACCTTTTGGAAAAAAATCAGCTTTGGGTTTCGTTGATTTTCTCTATTGCTTTTTTCTTCTATATTTCATTAATTTCCACTTCAATCTTCATTATTTACTTTCTTCTGCCTGCTTTAGGTTTAATTTGCTTTTTTCAGTGTCTTACAGTGGAAGATACATGAATATTAAAGCATAGACCACAGCTTAATGATGATGGGGACATTGTGGGCTGCCACGTCCGCACTAGAGTTTCGCTTTCTTTTTTGTGCCTGTGCTTCTCAAGCTTCCGGGGTAGGGAATCCTGAAAGCTCGCAACGCGGTAGGACGCACTCCCGCAGACAGAACGGTACGTGGCCCCTCTCAACCCGCAGCTCCAAGCGTCCTCAGACTCTCAGATCTGATTTTAGGTTTCAGTGTCAGTGTTGCCTACCCTGGGCCCCGCTTGCCGGCTCTCGCGTCCCTCGCCGAGCCCTCCAAACTCGCACTTCCTGAACTGGCCCCGGGCTGGGGTGGGGTGCCAGGCGAGGGTCCGCAGAGGGGTGGACCTTCTGGCAGGTGACTCAGTCCCGCAGATTCCTTATCTGGTTTGTCCTTGAGCACTGGCAGGGGCGGAGTCCCTCTCCTCCCCCCCCCCCCCCCACTCCACCCCGACTCCCAGCTCCTCGGCTTGCTCTCCCCGCACCTCGGAATCTCAGGAAGGCTGCCAGAGGCTCCAGGATCCCTGGGGAGGTTCGCCCGATCTGCCCGATCCGCCCAACCAAATAATCCTTGGCCCACAGAAGCAGAAACAGGCCTCAAGTTTTGGTGGCAGGTCGCCAGCGTCCTGTAAACTTTGCTTATGATCGTTTTGAGAGTTGCTCAATACCTGGGGGAACTGTTCCAAAGATTTGGCCGTTTTCCTTTCGAAAAGTTGTTGAGAAAAGACTTCCTGCAGTAATATGTGTGCACGCTTGCGTTTATGTGGAAGAGCAGCGGGCCTGGCAGGAATTTTCACTCTCTTGAAATAGCCTGAAGTGGCTCAAAGCAATGTAATACTGGTATTTTGGAAAATTGCAAGAAAAAGTTGCCCTGGGAAAGTTCAGAGTAATACGATTTTTAAAAAGCCTCAGATAAAATTTGATTTCCAGATGTTCTTGATGGTGTCCGGATTTGGACACACATGGCCTGTTCTTTCAAATATTAACATTGGGTTGCAGCAGAACAAAGGCCGTTGAAATTCAGACTAAGTTTTTGGTTCAAGGAACAGAAAGTTCAAGGGACAAACAGTAAGTTCAAGGCTGTTGAAAGCTCTGAACATTTTCATTTGTTGACTTTGAAATTTGTTTACTCAAGGAGAGGCAGTGCTAATAGGGCGATAGCGTACATCAAGCATTTTGGACAACCGGCATTTCCGGATAGTCTGAAATCAGCCACAACAGGCTCTGGCCCGACCTGCTTTAGCAGATAAAGAGATTTCGCGTAAGAGGAACAGGCTTCTGGGTATTTTCCCTCCGGTGGTTTACATAATCTTATGAAAAGTCTCAGCGGACAGAAGAGCAAAAAACTTGACCCAACTCCGAAACAAACAACAAAAAGCCCCAAAACTTCTGTTTGCCACACTGAACATTTTAGTTTTTATGCTAACACTTATTTTGTTTACAGCTTGTAGGTTGGATGTTCGAGTAAAATGGCGCCTTTGAAGACTTCATGTTTCATAATTGTAACTGACATTTGCACTTCCTTTAACTAGTTTTACACCCAGTCTTACACCGGTTTTCTTAGGTGACTCCACCGGCAGGTCCGCAGGAACTGGGAGCCACTTGCGCCCTGGGGAATCTTGCGCACGGGCCACTGGGAGGATAGTCCCGGGCAGGTTTTCAGTTTTGTTTTTTAACCACTGGCAGGAACCTACTGGAAGCTGAACCTAAAGTATGTTTTTGTTACTGAGACGCCCCTGGCCCCCTCGCCTCGGCTCTCCGGGGCTCGGTGGGGCACAGGAGCGGAGCCCACTCATTTTCCATCTGCTGCAGGTAACCTTCTTGGGCGCCAGGGGAGAGTTTACTATCCCCAAAACAGGTCTGATCTGGGGGGCGGGGCGGGGCATTTTTAAAGAGCATTGGGCTCAGCACAACACGTCCGGACGCCTACTCCCGAGGCCACCTCCCATGCTCTGCCCCAGTTCCTAGATTTTTCAGCTTGGGTTTTTCAGAGCTGCAAGCTTGAGCGGAGATCCAGCTGAAGAGCCGGCGGCAGCCCCGGCGTGAGTAGTAGACCGAGCACCCTCTCCATCTCTCTTCTTTCGACCTACGCACCTGTGCTGGCATTGCCCTGGACTCGGGGTGTCAGGGCACTGTACCCCGACCGCGCAGAAACAGCACTCCTAACCACCTGTGTGTCGCTTTTTTAAATCTCCGGAATGGATTCCATTTGGTTATTTCTTCCTTGTGGAGGACCCAAAAGCTAATTAAACTCATGTTTATGTGCTGAAATGCCTCCTTTCCTTTTAATTCATTATAATCCTACCAATATTTATTGAGCTTCTCTGGACCAGGCAGAGTTCTGGGTGCCGGGAACACAAAGATGGATCTGAACTTGGTTCCTTTGCTTTCCTTACCAGAGGGACAAGAAATACTATTATTATTGCCCTGTTTCTCCTTTATATTCAGCTCCTGTCACCTCCTCTAGGAAGACTTCACAACTCACCCAATGGGTTCGTTTCCTCTATACTTTCACATACTCAGGGGTTATCTTTGCACTCAACAGGATTGCACTTAACTCCCTGTATTGTCATAGTTATTTATTTACTTATGTATGCATTTATTTATGTATGTTTTAGAGCCAGGGGAAGGGAGGGAGAAGGAGGGAGAAAAGCATAACTGTGCAAGAGATACATTGATCGGGTGACTCTCATTCCTCCCCAACTGGGGAACCTAGCCTGCAACCCAGGCGTATACTGTGACTGGGAGTCAAACCTGTGACTTTTTGGTTCTCAGGCAGGTGCTCAGTCCACTGAGCCACACCAGCCAGGGCATCAGGTTTTTTTCCCCAGAAACTTTTAAATCAAATTGCATTGTGATTATCTGGGTTAAAATACATGCAGAATAAATAAAGGAAGCCCCCAGGTGTGCATTGCTTAAGATAGCCAAAGGTTACAATCTTTTCAGTGTTTTTAAAAAAATATTTCCTCTTTTTTCCCTTATTTTGTGTGATGTTGTTTCTACCATTGCATTTCAGAGCTGCTGGGTTTTTTTTTTTTTTCTATTAATATCTCTGCTTTTCTCACATGTAATTTCACTCCCCTCTGGCATCAATGTTTAATGAAAATTTTTTTTTTGTTCTAATCATCACTCTCCTTGTTCTTAAGAATGTGTGTATTCACAGTTTATATTTCATTAATCTGCTTGTTCAGAAGCCCAGATATTTTTTTCTTCTTCCTCAGCTTTTGAGTTTAGAGAAATATTTTTTCTTTGACCCCATGCACATACAAATGAATAAATGAATATATAAAATATATATATTCTTGAATGTTTTCTTTCCAGATAAAGCTGCTTCGCTCTTATCCCCACTTTCTATGTTGTTCAGTATGTTTCTCTGGTGGTCTCTGCTTTTAGACACTTTGTCTTTTTTGACCATTTAAGTTTTAGTGCAGAACAGACAAAAAGTTTCTTCATTATTTTCCTCTTATTCTAGATATTGGATTGTCATCTTTAGTAATTCAGTACTTATGAAAGAACGAAACACCAATTTGATACCACATTTACCTGCATACTCAAGATGGTTTATGGCTTCTGCAGTAAACTCTTCAGTTGGAGACATTAAGTGATTATATATATTTATTTTATATTATAAATATATATTTGATATATATCAATTTTTATAATTATTTTTACTTCAAAGTAATTGAAAAACTTGTAGCTAATGGTTCTAAGGTTTAAAATATTTCCTAGGGTAATAGCATCTGATTTCACAAGTGGGAACTAAAGCTTCCTTATCTACTTGTGAAATTCTAGAGGGTTTTTTAAAAAATTTTTTTTGGATTTCCCCTTTTGCTTATATATCTTTTCTTTTTTTACTTGAAGCATTCAAAAATAGTTTTAAAGTTAATGATCTTTGTTTTAAAGAGTAGGCAACATCCCTGGCTGGTGTGGCTTAGTGGATTAAGTGTTGTTTTGTGAACCAAAGGGTCGCTGGTTCGATTCCCAGTCAGGGCACATGCCTGGGTTGTGGGCCAGGTCCCCAGTTGGTGGCGCACAAGAGGCAACCACACGATGCTTCTCTCCCTCTTTCCCCCTCCTTTTCCTTCTCTAAAAATAAATAAAATATTTAAAAAATAAACAATAGGCAAGAGACAAATATTACTTAAATTCAGAGAGGTTACCTTATTTTTTGCAAAGGAATTGAATTCTCATAGTAAATTGATGAATGCAATAAATGCCATGCATTGTTTTCTGGTTTTTCTCAGTAATGTGAGTGACTACAGCAATAGCTCATGGAAGATTAGTTGTATATTGAACTTACACCATCTTATATGTGGTATTAGTAATTTTGAGGATGTCAGAAGGCTAGCCTGTTTGAGAAAAAAATAAATTTAAATTTCAGCACTTTTGAGTTCATCTTAGGAAAATTGTGCTGCATGCGGATGACTGGCCTGGATGTTTGGGAAAGATGGAAACTTTGACACATAAATCTTACAGTTTTAGAATTTGTGATATGTGCAAAAGACAAATTTTTAGCCAGAAGTATGGGGAGATGTACATTTTGCTTAAAGGCCAGAGGATGTCTGGTGAGCATGGCTGGAGACAGTGTATTCTGCCAGCTCCCAAGATGCCCTGCATGGGGGGAGTTCACGAGCTCTTATATTCAAACAACAGCATGATTACCACCATATAATTGTAAAAGCTTTCTTTTACAAGCTCTGCCTCCTGGATCTAAAAACCAAATTCCAAGTAAGATACCTTACTCCACCAGCAACTGGATCTTGCTTCCTCGTAGGTTATGGAAGAATGAGTAGGCATGCTGAAGCTGTGTAGTGATGACCAGTTTGTTGGTTCAAGGATTAGGAGAGTGAGCTTGGCAGGCCTGGCCAGGCTACCACAGCCTAATGAAGATGAGTAAGAACTTAACCTATCTACAAAGATCTTACTACATATGACAGGGATTCAACTCAAATAAGATAAATGCCAGAAAAGAGTAAAACAATGCTATGAAAAAGGAGGAGATGACCTGTCTTGGGAATCAAGACAAGCTTAAGGAGGACATGCCTGGAAAATGGGATAGAATTTTTCTAGGCAGAGTCTGAGAAGAGGGAAGGAGCTTTCCAAATGGGGGAAAGACTTGAGCAAAGATGTTGGGACAGAAAAACACTGTCTGGGGAGTACTGAGATTTTTATCTGTCTTGAGTTGGATTATGGGTTAGGCAGAGGTGGGATAAACTGTTAGGTGTTTGGGCTCTGTATGAGAAGTTTGCCCTGGTGAAAATTTAACTTTGGTTAAGAAGGAGTGGGCCACTATATTCAATGGATTTAGCTTTAATGTTCCTATGACCCTGCTCGTGTTTCTGTATTCAGTTTGATGATTCGTGATCTCTTGATCTAGATCCTTTCTCATTCTGTGGTTCTTTCATTCCTTGTTTTCTCCAGCCTGGATGCTACTGTTAGAAACCAGGGAAGTTACTAGAGGTCATGTTGTTGGAATTTGTGGGAGCTTCCCTGAGAGTCATGGGGCTGAGCCTCATCAAGGAACTTTTTAAAATATACCGTCTAATTTTATGTCATTTTACAATTGAGGTTGTCTATTTTTTGTAGGCAATTTGCTCTCATTGAAATGCACTGCTTGTGAAGCCAAATAATTTTTGATGAGTATTTTTAGCCACTGATGCATAATAATGATTAGTAACATCCCAAATTGAAATGTGTTTATGCTTCAGACTAAGTACATGGTCTTTTAGACTCTGGTACATATCCGCATTTCAGAAATTCCAGAAACCTTGTGGTGAGTGACCTCATTTTAAATATTTGGGGGTGGAGCACAAAATGACATTTCACAGTTGCAGGAGGAAAGATGGGTTCATCAAATGAGCTGCTTGAATTGTTACACACATCCCCGACTCCCAGGTTCTGTACACGAATGGAGAAGGAAGGCAGGTTCTGTTACGTTCAGGGTGAATGCACAGAGCTGCTGTGGGATGGCCATGTTCTGTGTTGCCCCCAGAGTCCTGTAACCCTTTGTCCTTTTCTTTTAATCCTCACCTGAGGATATGTTTATTGATTTTTAGAGAGGAGTAGGGGGGAGACAGAAAGAGAAAGAAAGAAACATTAATTGGTTGTCTCCCGTGTGTACCCTGACCGGGGATTGAACCTACAACCTAGGTATGTGCCCTGATAGGGAATCAGACCCACAACATTTTGGCCTGTGGGACGACATTCCAAACTGATTCAGCCTAGCCAGGGCACACTTTCTCCTTTATCCTTTCAGAAACTTCTGGGTGAGTCCTTCAGGACTTCATGTCCATATCTCAGTGGATACTCCCAGACACCTAGAAGTTGCAGGTTTACATGCTGCTTTCTGCAGCTGGCAAGGCAGGCGCGTTTCTGGAAACTACCCTGCTGTGGCTCGGGGGATATGACCTTGCTTTCATGCCTTGCCATGACCTTGCTTCAGCTAGACAAGTGATATAAAGAATGGAATCTCATGTATGTCTTTGAATAGGTTAAGGTATGCTGGGAACCAGTTATGCTGGGAACCAGTTATGCTGGCTGCTATGCTACTGATTACAGAGACTGTTGTGTGCTTTGGATACCAGATGGTTTGGAAGCAAAGTTTACATTCTTTGAGAAAGATTGAGAAGCCTGACTAAAGTGAACCACGTTTTACCGTCACCAGTTAGAGTAATGCTGGATGCTAGGGGGTTATGTACTTGGTGGAAGGTGTTACTGACTGAGTCTGTGTGGGTTCTTCCCAGGAAAGCTTTAACAGTAGGAGATTCTTCAGCTGGCTTCGAACGCTGAGAAGGGTTTTGCTAGGCAGGAAAATGGAAGAGGAAATCTGGGCAAAGGCACAGAGTATGCATAAGAAAGAACTTCTTGTTTGGTTGAAGCCAAATGGCAAGGTGTGTGTTAACGAGAGATGAGCGCAGGCACTGGACCATGAGAGACCTTGAATGCAAAGAAAATTGGAACTTGCAATGGAAGATGAGGAACCGTTGGAAGGTTTGAATTAGGAAAATGACTTGGTTCAAGCATGAACTTCAGAAAGTTTATTCTGATGGGAGATTGGTTTGGAGAGGGTGAAAGCCATAGGCAGGGGGAACAGTCTGGGTGAGAAATGGGTGCTAGGGCACACCCTCATTTAAGGAGAAGGTGCAGAAAGAGGGTATTGAGGAGAGTCAGGAGTTAGAGGGGGACTGCATAGGAGATAGAGGTGTGAGGCACCCAAGGGAAGAGGGCTTCAGGGAGGGGTTAATCCACAGGTCTTGGATGTGGCCCCTGGGAGGTCACCAAGGCCTGTACACCAGCACTGTCAGCAGGAATGGGACATTAGGGTAAGAAGAGGGAGGCACTCACCGCTGGTACAACAATTAAGGAGGTGCTTACAAACTCAGTAATCAAGATGAATACTATTTTAATGCAATATTTTGGAAAAAAATGGACATTAGTGCAAAACATCTATGATGAACAAAATGCCAGAATTTAAAACAGAGACAGCATCAGTATTACTCATTTTTCCTTTGTTAGGGTCTAGAATGGCTCTGTACAGAGTGGCAATGTGCAATGGACACATTGGGAGGGAGGATGCAGGTGGAGGCATATTGAGGAGTGAACTGAAGTAATTGAAGCATCGAGTGCAGACTCTTCCTTTATAAAGGCCTAGCTTCACTTGAAAGAAAACAATTGAAAGGATGGTCTGTGTAGGGGATCTCAGGCTTCAGGATTTTTTTAAAGATGGAAGAGACTTGCACCTGCTTACAAGATGAGGGGAGGAGTCCCTGCAGGTAGGGAAAGATAGACGAAAGAGTAGGAGCTCACGGAGACAGGAGGGCACAGACAGAGTGGGTGGTTCTGGGCAAGCCCAGGGACAACAGGTGCCAGCCCCACAGTGGGAATGTGGAAAGTTGTGGGCGCTCGATCCTCACAAGTGGCAAAGTCATTTGGTGAGAAATCATCTGATGTGAAAGGGCACCGGTGGGTGGTGTTAGGATGGAAGAAAGCAGTAAAGGTGGAGCCCTTGTGAGGAACTGACCAAGGTCTTGTAAAAACAGTCATGGAGCTGCAGTAAGGGGCCTGCTGAGGTTGAAAACCTCAGAGTGGGATGTGATCTTTCCCATCCCTTCAGCAAGATTTGCTTCTGTAGAATGGAGGAGGCTCATTATTGAGGATGGGATGCTGGGGTGATGAGCCATCCTGCTTTGACGGGACTGAAGGGAATTTTCTGGGACACAGAACTTTTAGTCCTAAAACTGGATAATTCTGGCAAATCAGGACAAGTTGGTCACTCAAGGTGTTGCAGAGTTGGTGGTCAGGAGGCAAAATGGCAAGAGAATGTAGAGTGCTAGGTGGAGAGAGTTTGTGGCATATGCTCTAGGTCCAGTCTGGGGAGAAAGGAAAGTGAAACTATTACTTGGTAGTAATTTGTGAACATTCATTCATTCATTCAATAAATAGTAATTGAGTGCCTACTGTGAGTTAGGCACTGGGGTCCATGCAGAAGATTTAACCGAAAATAAGATATCAGTGCCCTCATGGACCATCCTTCTGTGGTGGTTAGTGTCAATTTGGTCCTTAGGACCTGTTCTCACCTATGTCCAGAGAGTGGAAAACGGCAGACTGTATCACCCCGGCTTCCCTACAAGTAGGATGTGAATTTAGTTCTGCCAATTAGGTGCATTCAGGCAAAGTTTATAAACAGAAGTGAGGTAGAGTCCAATAGCTGGTTGCTTTTTGTAGTTTCTCTGCTGGCAAGCAGGCAATGGTGACTTGGGGATTTGGGCAACAGCACTGTGGTGTCCAATCACCAGGCTTGGAGAGTTTGGAGGCAGGTATGGTGGTGGTGGGCTGCCTTCTGATCTCTGGATTGCTGCAGGTGTTGTTCTTCTTCTTCTTTTTTAATTCTCACCGGAGAATATGTTTATTGATTTTAGAGAGAGAAGGAGGGGAGAGAGAGAGAAAGAGAAAGAGAAAAAAGATATCAATGTGAGAGAGACATCAATTGGCTGCTCTGACTGGGGATTGAACCACCACCTAGATATGTGCCCTGACTGGGGATCAAACCCAAAACCTACTGGTGCAGGGGATGATGCTCCAGCCAACCGAGTAGCAAGGCCAGGGCTCACTGTAGGTGTTCTCAAGCTCAGTCCTCCCTGTGGCAGCCTCCTGATTCTCCTCTGTCTTGGCTGAGACTCAGCCTTTCTGGGAATCCCAGGAATCTTTCTCAGAGGCCCAGCTGATAGCCCCTTCCTCCAGCCCTTGCAGCAATGTTGTAAGCACCCATATTAAGTGCATTTCTAATGAAAATGCTTGCCTGGCTGGTGTAGCTCAGTGGATTGAGCGCAGGCTGGGAACCAAGTGGTCCTGGTTCGATTCCCAGTTGGGGCACATGCCTGGGTTGCAGGCCGGGTCCCCAGTGAGGGCCATGTGAGAGGCAACCACACATTGCTGTTTCTCTCCCTCTCTTTCTCCCTCCCTTTCCCTCTTTCTAAAAATAAATAAATAAAATCTTTAAAAAAAAAATGCTTGATTTCTGTTTTCCATACTTGGCGCCCCTTCTATGAGGCAGTTTGTAGAAATTTAACTCTGGTAATTAGATCAGCTTTGTTTAAATGATCATTGGGACCCTCCCATGACTTCCACTTCAGAAATGAAACTGGAAGGGGTGTTAGGTTTTAAGTCATCCAATTGTGAAGATCAAGAACAGTTTGTACTAGAATATGGGTGTGGAAAGAAAGGGAAAGCATAGTCATTCAGGTGAAGTTTGACAGTCAGGGGCAGGGCTGGGGGAAGACAAGAGGAATTTTTAAAGAATTCTGAAATAGCCACACAGATGCCAGTTTTGTCTGGCTAGAAAAGGCTTAAAATAGTGGAGCGAGATGAAACCAACATAGTGTCGATCAGGAGGACTGGGCATTTGAAAGCAGGGAAGAAAAAGACTGGGGCTCACATAGCTCTATCCTTCCCCTGAGTGAGGTGAAGCAAGTGACTCCGGAGGAGGTGAGTGGAGTGCTGAGCGGGGCCGCTTAGGCAGGGTGGAGCTGCGAGTGATGGGCAGTATCCTTTCTCTAAAGAACTCATTCTATCTACTACCACCTTTCTTCACTCTCTCTGCTCCGTCTTTTGAGAGTCATGTTAATTAAAATCTGACCTGTTCATTTTGAGGATAACTTTGGGACGCCTCCAGGCTTTCTTGTTCTAAGGTTTGTCTATACATACACCAAGGAAGCTCTAAAAGCATTCTGAATGCTGTGAGATGTGAGAACAGAAGAGACAGAAACTAATTTTTAATTTTAAAAACCTATAAGGATTCCTTTTGGCTTGCTGTTGTTTCCTAATTTTATTGTACCATGGTCAGAGAATGTGGCGTGAGGAATATGTTAGTGTCTGTATACCTGTTGTCCAGCTTACAGAGCAAAATATTACAAATTCAGTCCTTCCCCCCCTGCATTTTTATCTAGTCATGTTCCATTCATCCAGTTATGGAAAACAATTCAGTATTTATTATTACTACGTATGTTTTAATATTTTCACTACATGCACACACACACAAACTCCCTAAACAATATGTAGGGTGGGGCAAAGTTAGTTTTACAGTTGCTCAAATGAAAAGTAATACAATAATTAATAAATGATACTGGAATAAACTCTGTGTTTCACATACTCACAACCGTAAACCCACTCTTGTCCCACCCTGTATGGTATTTTTGAAACATTTAGGGTTTTTTAAAAAAAATTACTTTATTGTTGTTCAATTACAGTTGTCTGCATCCTCTCCCCTCCCCTCACCCCCTCCAAACCCTTCCACCCTCCCCCTTGGTTCTGTCCATGTGTCCTCTATAGTGGTTCCTGAAAACCCTTCTCCCCATAGCCACCTTACCCCCTCCCCTCTGGCTATTGTTAGATTGTTCTTAATTTCAATGTCTCTGGTTATGTTTTTGCTTTTTTCTTTTGTTGATTATGTTCCAGTTAAAGGCGAGATCGTATGGTATTTGTCCCTCACCGCCTGGCTTATTTCACTTAGTGTAATGCTCTCCAGTTCCATCCATGCTGTTGCAAAGGGTATAAGCTCCTTCTTTCTCTCTGCTGCATAGAATTCCATTGTGTAAATGTACCATAGTTTCTTGATCCACTCATTTGCTGATGGACACTTAGGTTGCTTCCAGCACTTGGCTATTGTGAGTTGTGCTGCTATGAACATTGGAGTGCATAGATTCTTTTGGATTGGTGTGTCAGGGCTCTTAGGGAAACATTTAGGATTTTAACGTATGCTTTAGCAATTTGCTTTTTGCCTAGGCAAAAATATTTGTTTTGTTTGCTTTTTGTTTGTTTGTGAGATTCATGTAGTTCAGGTTCATTTTCAGGACCGCATAGTACTCTGTTAAAGGACTATAACATTTTATCTAATCTCTTGTTGATAGGCTGGCCTGTCACTACCATTCCCACCCATTTTGACTTTCTAACCTAATATTGTCCCTTTGTTTTCATATACATTTTTTTTTCTACTTATGTATTTTTATTTAAGATGCCTTAAAACTTTTGTGGACTGAGATTATATATAAATAAAAATTATTTATACATAAAATAGATTTAGGGTTCCATTCACTAAATATAGGTAGAGAAATATATAAATATACTTGTATGCAAATATGTAGCAGTAGTTAGCAATTTGCCCATTGGGTTGCGTTCCCAATTATTTTTTTGCTACCATTAACTTTTAACCTGACATGTTCTCTGATAGAGACAGACATGGTACTCTCCCAGAACACCAACACTTTTTAAAATGAAAAACAGAAATGAAATTTTAGAGTAGATAGTGACTGTCATTTGCAGCTTGAAATTGGAAAGAAAATCATTTGCTTTCCAGTGGAAGAAGCTAAGAATACACCCATAGCATGACCGTCCCACTGCTCCCACCCAGATCCCAGCCCAGGACGGGGGTCTTCCCCAGATCCTCTGTTCCACCTCCTCCCTGCCACTGGTACCCTCGGGAACTCGACTGGTAATTACAGCCCTGCAGCAGTGCACTGAGAGGCAGGGATCTCTGGCACTTTGGGGGGAGGAGGGAGGTGCACCTGGTCTGAAGAGGTGATTGAAATTCGACAAGGTTCAGCTGTGTTGGCAGGCCCTCTAAGCATTGGTGATGAAGCTGTGCTAAGGGCCTGGGACTTTGGGAGGATGGCAGTGAAGGTTTCTGCTTACAAGTAGAATGATGGATTGTAAAGTAGGAGAAACACTGGAAAAAGGGATGGGGTAGGAACAGGTACCTCTTTCTCCTATCATTTTTGTATTCCACAGAGGGACCCTTTTTCTGTGACCTGGGCAAGGTCACTGGGTTTTTTTTCTAGTCAGTTGCTTAGTCATTGGACTTTTCCTCCTCCAGTGTGATTTCCCCTTTACTATACTACATGCTCTTGGAAAAATTTGTCTCTGGTTTCATTTCATTTAAAATGTAAATTATTTTCTTTCTGTTGGTATTGTATCAGTTTCTTTGTCAATTGAGGATCACTTGTTGTAGACTTAACACAGTATAAATTTAACCTGCTGGGTTGGAGCGTCCAGCAAGAAAGGAAGAGCCCATATTTTGAATTTTCGGAGTAAATTACGTTGATAAGAGGCTTTTAAAAATTCCCTTTTAACCACAGAACACCTTCATTGGAGAGGATTCTGAGAGAAATGAAGAAAACCATCAGAAATGAAGTCAGTAGCCTCGTGGCCTTCTGGTAACTGGACTGGAGTGTTATTACTGCATTTCCTTGCAAGGACCCTCTACATGACCTACGTGATGTCGGCTGAGGTCATCCATCAGATTGAAGAGGCACTCGATGAAGATGAGAAGGAGATGCTTCTTTTTCTGTGTCGGGATGTTGCTGCAGATGTGGCAGCACGGAATGTCAGGGACCTTTTGGATAGTTTAAATGAGAGAGGAAAGCTGCCTCCCATGGGCCTGGCTGAGCTGCTCTACAGAGTGAGGCGGTTCGACTTGCTCAAGCGGATCTTGAAGATGGACAAAACAGCCGTGGAGGCCTACCTGCTCAGGCACCCTCATCTTGTTTCCGACTACAGGTAATCCTGAGGCTGGGAGGGAAGGAGGCAGTCCAGACTTCTGAGTGAGAGAAACAAGGACAGTAAGAAAGTAGCCTCATCACTGTCTCTGCTCACTGATCTAGCTGCTTGATAACTTACTTCGTTCCTTTAAACTCTTTGCATTCTTTTTCTTAAGATTTTATTTATTTACTTTTAGAGAGAGGGGAAGGGAGGGAGGAAGAGAGGGAGAGAAACATCAGTAGGTTGCCTCTCCTATGCTTTTTGTCAGGGGACCAAACCCACAACCCAGGCATGTGCCCTGGCTAGCAATCAAACCAGTGACCTTTTGCTTTGTGTGATGACACCCAACCAACTGAGCCACCCCTGTCAGGACAAACTCTTTGAATTCTTAGATTGTATTTGCGTAAGGTAATTGGAAGGGATGGATGATATGCGTTTGCCTGATGGATATAACAAGATAGGAATTGACTAAAGACCTCTTTACCAGCCTCTGTGAGATATGCAGCGGCCTTTGTTTGCTTGATTTTCTATGATGTCAGACCCAGCAATTTTCCGACTGAGAAAAGGAAGTAAGTTTGGTATTGTTTTTCCTGACTGTAGAACTCTGTGATCCCCTGGAAATCCCCACTGGTGTTTCCGCTGCTGCAGTAGCTAGTGAGTCTGGTTTCCTTCTTGTGAAGTTCCTGCATCCAGAGGCTCTGGGGAGCCCTAATTGAACATCTCTGCAACTAACCACCTCTCAGCCCCCTTCAATTCAGAGAGGAATGTCTGCTGGAGTCCCTTTTAGTTCCGACAGCCTTTAAATTGTTCCTTCCTTCTGTTCACACAGTACTCTCTGGGAGGTTCCGGGGTGCACAGAAGCCACCAGAAAGGCGGTTTTGGGGGAAATGAAGAGAACTTAAATTAGCAGTTCCTTTTTCTTCAGACCCTCAGCCTTTAGTTATATCAAGAATGTATCTTTTGTGCCCTGGCTGGCGTAGCTCAGTGGATTGAGCGTGGGCTGGGAATCAAAGGGTCCCGGTTCAATTCCTGGTCAGGGCATGTGCCTAGGTTGTGGGCCAGGCCCCCATGAGGGCCATGTGAGAGGCAACCATACATTGCTGTTTCTCTCCCTCTCTTTCTCCCTCCCTTCACCTCTCTCTAAAAATAAATAAAAATAAAATCTTTAAAAAAAGGAATGTATCTTTTGAGATGATGTACATTATTACAATTCTCTTTTAAAGAGAGTTGAAAACAGTGTGGGCCTTGGAAAGTGGCTGAGACTTGAGGTCTGCAGGCCTGATTCCAGCCTTGTAGGCCGATCAGCCACTAACATTGGTTGGGCCTTCTTTTTTTCCTACTTGTAGAGCTAAGAATAATATAATACCTAATTTCGCAAGTTTGTTTGTGAGGATCAATTGTGATAATTTAGTGTGTGAAGTACCTTTCAAAACTGTGAAGCACTCTAAAATGTAATTGATGTTGTGATTCTTGATCATCTTCCGTCTCTCCTACCATCATATATCTGTAATCAACCTTTCGGGAGGCGCCTACTGGGTTTTTATGAATAGGTTAGGGGGCACTCCCTCCCTTTCCTGTTTCCTGTCTATGGTGAGTGGAAGCAGTTTCTAGAGGGTTCTGGGAAGAAGGGCCAGGAAGTGGGAGGTGTGTGCTAAATTCATTTACTCATCTGTTCAGTAGGCGTTTTTGTGGGTTGACTTATGCCAGGTATTTGGGAAGTGCTAGAGCGAAATGAATGAAGACTCTTCTATCCTCAAGACTCTGAGAATCTAATTGGGAAAACAGCCCTCTAAGCAGTGATGACAATTTTAAGATAATAACGCTAATCATGAAGTGTCCTTTGAGCCCCAACAAAGCGTGACAGGAGCTCTGACTGGAAAGAGGTGACTGAGTCAGGAGGGGCTTTCTAGACCAACACATCTGCAGTTACAGTCTCTAGACTCTATGTGCCCTTTACCCTTTGAGTTTCAGAGTGGGCTGGAATATCCCAGGTGTTACTTTGCTTTAGAATCTTGTGACTCAAAGAATGGTCACAGGGTCATCATCAGCATCACCTGGGAGCTCGTTAAACAGCAGACAAGATCAGTTTCAGTTCTATTTCTGTCTTTGTCTTAGTCATTCAGGTTCTTTACTTATTTCTTCACAACTTCTTGGGGAGATAGGGGATCTTCAGGGAAGTTTTTATTCTTTGAGTTGTTTTCAGAGCAGTTAGTTGGAAAGAGAGGTACCATCTCCTATTGAAAAGTGGGGAAAAATGAGTTTCCTTAAGATCTCTTTTTGGGGTGATCTAGGCTTTCAGTCTTATGGGGGGTACATTGAAATGAGGACAAGAATTAGTCCTTTTTCTAAGATTGTATTTATTTTTTAGAGAGAGGGGAAGGGAAGGAAAAAGAGGGAGAGAAACATCAATGTGTGATTGTCTCTCGCACACCCCTTACTGTGGCCCTGGCCTGCAACCCAGGCATGTGCCCTGACTGGGAATCGAACCAGAGACCCTTTGGTTCACAGCCGGCGCTCAATCCACTGAGCTACACCAGCCAGGGCAAGAATTAGTCTTTTTAAAAAAGATATATTTTATTGTTTGTGCTATTCCAGTTGTTCCAATTTTTCATCCTTTGCCCACCTCCATGCAGCCCCCCACACTCCCTCAGGCAATCCCCACACTGTTGTCCATGTCCATAGGTCATGCTTATATGTTCTTTGGCTACTCTCTTCCCTATGCTGTACTTTACATCCCATGACTATTCTGTAACAACCAATTTGTACTTAATCCCTTCAGCTTTTTCCCCATTACCCTGACACCATTCCCATCTGGTACACCATCAAAACATTTTTCTATAACCCTGCCTGGTGTGGCTCACTGGATTGATTTCCAGCCTGTGAATGGAAAGGTCACTGGTTCAATTCCCAGTCAGGGCACAAGCCTGGGTTGCAGGCCAGGTCCTAAGCTGGGGGCATGCCAGAGGCATCAGATCAGTGTTTCTTTTGTACACTGAAGTTTCTCTCCCTCTCCTTTTCTCTCCCTTTCCCTCTCTCTAAAAACAAATACATAAAATCTGAAAAGAGAAAACATACTCTGCATCTATGAGTCTGTTTCTGTTCTGCTTGTTTGTTTATTTTGTTTTTAGATTCAGTTGTTGATAGATATGTATTTATTTCCATTTATTGTTCATATGTTTGATCTTCTTAAAGAAGACCTTTCAACATTTCATATAACACTGGTTTGGTGGTGTTGAACACCTTTAGCTTCTTCTTGTCTGGGAAGCTCTTTATCTGTCCTTCGATTCTAAATAACAGCTTTGCTGTGTAGAGTAATCTTGGTTGTAGGTCCTTGCTTTTTATCACATTGAATATTTCTTGTCAGTCCATTCTGGGCTGCAAAGTTTCTTTTGAGAAATCAGCTGACAGTCTTATGGGAGCTCCCTTGTAGGTAACTAACTGCTTTTTTCTTGCTGATTTTAAAATTCTCTTTTTGTCTTTAACCTTTGGCATTTAAATTATGATGTCTGTTGGTGTGTGCCTCTTTGGGTTCATCTTGTTTGGGACTCTCTGTGCTCCCAGGACTTGTATATCCATTTCTTTCACCAAGTTAGGGAAGTTTTCTTTCATTATTTTTTCAAATAGGTTTCCAATTTCTTGCTTTTTCTCTTCTCCTTCTGGTACCCCCATGATGAGAATGTTGGTATACTTGAAGTTGTCCCAGAGGCTCCTTACATTTTTTGGAATCTTTTTCTTTTTGGTGTTCTGATAGGTTGTTTTTTGCTTTCTTCTATTCCAAATTGCTGATCTGATTCTTGGCTTCGTCCACTCTACTGTTGATTCCCTGTAAATTGTTCTTTATTTCAATTAGTGTATCCTTTGTCTCTGACTGAATTTTTTTTATGCTGTTAAGGTCCTCACTAAGTTCATTGACTATTTTTATAACCAGTGTTTTGAACTCTGCATCTAGTAGTTTGCTTGTCTCCATTTTGTATAGTTCTTTTTCTGGAGTTTTGTTCTGTTCTTTCACTTGGGCCATGGTTCTTTGTCTCCTCATTTTGGCAGCCTCCCTGTGTTTGTTTCTGTGTATTAGGTACAGCTGGTACATCTCCCAGGGTTGGTAGGGTGGCCTAATGTAGTAGGTGTCCTGTAGGGTCCGGTGGCACAGCCTCTCCTATTATCCAAGCTGGGCACTTGAGGTATACCCACTGTGTGGGCTATGTACACCCTCCTCTTGTAGTTGAGCCTTGATTGCTGTTGGCACACCAAAGATCAGCTACTGTCTTGTATGTTGCCCCAGGTCACACAGCATAAGCTACAAAGCGATCTGAAAATGGTTGCTACTTGTGCTGGGTTTGTAGGTGCCAGGAGAGGCCAAGCTGTGAACTCAGGCTGGCCACTGCTAGTACTGGACCTGGGGCAACTTAGTGAGAGGTGTAGGGCTCATGGAGGCCAGATGCTGCCTGTTTGAGAGTATTTAGGAAAATTCTCTCCTGAAGCATAGCCAAAATAAGCCATTCATATGGAAAAACTACTGGAAACAGCTTGGGTGGGCCCTATAGAGTGTGGCAGGGCCTCAGGGAGTCATCACGGTGGGGCAAACAATGTGAGCCAGTTCGATGGATTCTCAGATAATGGTGCATGCCTGCCGGCTCTGTGACTCTGTGACTCTGTGACTCTGTTGAGGGAGGGCTCAGAAAATGAACAGTGGCCTCTGCCAGCACCTCTCTTTGGGAAAAAGCTGCCTCCCAGCTCTTGCCCTGATGCTTCCCCATATTGTCTCTGATGCCTTTTAGTCTGCTTCCCCTGCACTGGAGCTCAGAGGGAGGGAGTCCAAGTAAGTCTGTGCATGGGCCCTTTAAAAGGAACTGCCTAAGACTCCCAACAGTTTCTGTCTTCCACAGCCTCAATCCCCGCTGGTTTTATACAGCCAGAAGTTATGGAGACTTATCTTCTTGACACTGGAACCCTGGGCTGGGGGGCATGTTGTAGGACATCCTGAGATGTCCCTCTGATTTTTATCTGCTACACATGGGTGTGGGACCAGTCCATAATTCCATAGTTATAGGACTTCATTTTTTCTTGATTTCTGATGGTTCTGAATGATAGTTCTACAGTTCAGTTGTAATTTTGACGTGGTTGTGTGAGTGTTGTAGAATAGGCCCTGGGGGTGCGTGGGCAGTGAACGATATACTATTACTGAAAGTAGCCCCCCTTTTCTCCGAGGATTTCCCCCATACTAAGTTTGCTTTGCTCACTGCCAGAGGAAAGACGTCTCTCAATGCCAGAGATTGGTGAAAAGGAAAGGAATTATTTATTTAAAAGTTATACAGACTTAGAGTAATGACTTAATGTCTTCATTAAAATATTAAAGTCCTTTAGAATACCCACAGACACACACAGTCCTTCCTTCTCCCTCTGCCCAGTCTGGGGTATCGTATCTCATGAAAAAGAAGTAAAGTCCATGATTCAGGCAGCCCTTCTGATCCGGCACCATCCCCTGTGCTGCCGCCGCAATCTCCGCATGGTCCTAACCTCTGCCCAAGCCGCGTGGTGATTCCTGTCATGGCTGCTGTGTCTGGGTTTAAATCCCTGTGCCAATCTTCCTCTGCAGCCCCATTTCTGACTCCTCCCACAATCAGTTACACCTGCCAGCATTCCTGTATTCTTCCAGCTTTACTGGGCTGCCATAGTAAGTCTGGGCAGGTGTGGCCCCATGGCATGGAGCCAGTCATCTCCAAGCTCTCATGTAGGCGCTGTAACCAGGGGGAGTTGTCTCCCAGTTTCATCTTGGGTGGAAGTCACTCCTGTCCCCCTGGCTCAAAGCATGGCCACAACTATTTAACATATCCATGAAATCAGTTAAAGGTTATAGATATGTTAAATGACCATGCCAGAGGCTAGCTGCAAAGCTGCTGCTGTACAAAACAGCTCTGAATGGCCCTGCTCCATGTGTCTCATCCCCCAGCTCAGACTTGTGGGGGTGAGGATATCCTTTTTTTTTTTTTTTTTAATTATTTTATTGTTGTTCAATTACAGTTGTCCGCATTTACCCTCCCCCCACCCCACTCCAGGCAAACCCACCTCCCTCCCTTGCTTCCCCCCTCCCCCTTGGTTTTGTCCATGTGGCCTTTATAGCAGTTCCTGAATACCCTTGTCCCCCTTCTCCCCTTCCCCCTCCCCTCTGGTTACTGCCAGAATGTTCTAAACTTCAATGTCTCTGGTTCTATTTTGTTTCTCTGGTTGTATTTTGCTTGCTTACCTCACCAGCGTCTTGGCTGTGACTGATCTGAATTCCCCGGTAGCTGATCTGGCCTCGGTGCCTTTGCTCCTGAGTCCTCATACGAAACTTTTTAACATTTCATATAGTAGAGGCTGCATGATGATGTACTCCTTGAACTTGACCTTATCTGAGAAGCACTTTATCTGCCCTTCCATTCTAAATGAAAGTTTTGCTGGATAGATTA